>JAQZBX010049342.1:0-20126 GCA_029593785.1 Cabassous unicinctus | reverse complement strand
ACACATTCACACACCAAAAGGGTCTGGAAAGGTTATTTCCTACATAAGGTGACTGTGTAGACAGTTCAGAGTCCTCATGCTAGGACTTAGTTTTGGCTAGTTGAAGTCTCTAGCTAATGCCAAAGGGGAGAGCACCAGCGTTTCTTATCAGCATAACCATTTGTGGGATGGAAGCCAATTCGATGGCAAGCCTTACATGCTGTCAGGAGTCAAACATCCAAAAACTGCCATCAGACTGTTTATTACACAGTTCATGTAAGGTATTAATAGATTGTCCAAGCAGGAGAATGTATTTCATTGAATTTTCATAAAATAAAATACATTTTACTGCTTTACAATGTCTTTTAATAACTAGACCATTTTTCTTTAAAAGAGAATAGTATTTATTATTTAAGTTCCTTCATTGGAGGAAATGTATATTTCACTGCACACATGCATTTATTCAACTTTCTATCTTTGTTCCTAGTGTCTCTAGTGGGTGTCTAGAGCAAATAAACCAATGAAAGGGATCTTTAAGAGAAATGGGTATGTAATAACTGAGAAGTATTGCTCAGGTAATAGGGTGTATGTTCCTTGATGTTAAATATTTTATACATGAATTATTTGAATTTGTAATAAAGGTACTGTGATGGGTGTCTGTATACAATATCCTTAGAACAAATTCCTCTTTTCTTTCCAGATATTCCTCTTCTTCATGGAGCTACAGAATCTAATCAGTGTCTCAGAATTCCTTCTCTTAGGGCTCTCGGCTGACCCTGAACTTCAATCCTTCCTCTTTGGTCTGTTTCTGCCCATGTACCTGGCCACTGTGCTGGGGAACCTACTCATCATGCTGACAATCAGCTCTGACTCTCACCTCCACACTCCCATATACTTCTTCCTCTTCAACCTGTCCTTGGATGACATTGTTCTCACCTATACCACAGTCCCAAAGATGGTTATGGATGTCCATTCTCACAGAGGAGTCATCTCCTATACAGGCTGCCTGATTCAGTTGTCCTTTTTTACATTTTTGCATGTTTGAACAGTATGATTCTGACTGTGATGGCCTATGACAAGTTTATGTTCATCTGTCACCCCCTCCACTATTCAGTTATCATGAATCCTCAGTGGGGTGGCCTGCTGTTTCTCCTGTCTTTTATTATCAGTCTTATGGACTCCCAGCTGCTCTGCTTAATGGTGGCACAATTAATATTCTGCTCAGATGTGCAGATCCCTCTTTTCTTCTGTGGTCCCCCTCAACTCCTCAAACTTGCCTGTTCTGACACCTCCTCCAATAAGATTTTAATAAATATTATTGGTGCCATCTTTGTTGGTTTTCTATTATCAGGGTTTCTCTTCTCTCACACATGAATGCTTTCTTCCATTCTGAGAGTCCCATCTTCAGGAGGGAAGTATAAAGCCTTTTCCACCTTTGGCTCTCACCTTTCAGTTGTTTGCTTATTTTATGGGATAGGCATGTAAATGTACCTGCATTCAGGTTACTAACAGTAACCCAGGAAGAGTGCTGTGGCCTCGGTGATGTACACCATGATCACCCCCAAGTTGAACCCCTTCATTTACAGCCTGAGAAAGAGGGACATCAAGAGAGCCTGTGGAGAGTCTTCGGATGACTTCCATGTCTCAGTAACTGTAACATCTTTTTAGATTTGTAGGTAAGAAAAGAAAAATCAAACATCTGGAAATTAAACTATGCCTCTTTGGTCACAGAATTTTTCAGAGCAGCTTTCATGTTTTTTGCTTTCTTCTCAAATCTCTTCCTGAATATGTTTCCTTTGGCACATCTTTTGGTGTTTGGGGGAGCATACCTGTGGAGAAGGGCATTTTACATAACATTCAAACTCCTTGTTTTTTTCATTTTCAATCCAACTTAAACTGAAATCAATTTTAGGTTAAGGAAATAATGTATGCACATAGTAACAACCCATTCAGTAGAGATATCTTCATTGTAATCTTCTTCCCTAAGGATCATTCCTTTCAGTAAATTACTTGAACTCATAATATATTTTAACCTGGATGCCTGCTAAGCCATTATAATTTCATCCTCACACAATTAGAACAAGTACAGTGTAAAGTCAGGGGCTAAATATCATTTGGTTTTGCACTCAAAACTAGCACAGTGAGGGCAGAGAGGTATCCCACATCTACTTTCAAAATGATGCATATGTTACCCATTGTCAAAGGAGAAAATGTCTAGATACTTTGCCATCCTTATATCCACCATTTTCCTTCCTCCATTCCAAAATATCCTCTGTAAAAACCTAAGAATTACTGTGATTAGATATAATAGGGTTTCTTTGTTTTTATTATTAGGATGATTCAGAGGGATATATTATATACCATCTATTAATATGTGCAAGAAAAATAGATATAGTGTATTGGATTTATTTTTGATAATTTCTAAGAATAACTTAGGGAAAATTGTGAACTGAAATTGCTCAGTTGGACATTTTATACTTAATGAAAAACTGTATTAGCCTTTCTGTTTAATGAACGATACAAATCATGTGTGTGGAAATTGTAATAGTCAAAAAGCAGACCTCTAATTTTACTGAATATTTTGTATTGAATCGTGTACCCAAGGCTAGACATGTTTTTGGTCTTGGTTTACATTCTTGTGGACCTATTGTAAATACAATCTCTTCTATATGTAAATTCAATTAAGGCATGGCCCAACAGAATCAGGTTGGGCTTCAACATAGATTATTAGAGTCCTTTATAAGTAGAATAAAAGTTAGAGATAGAAGCAAGAAGAGCAGTCAGAAGGTAGAAGTCAATGAAACCCAGAGAGAAGTCACTGGTATATTCATTGCCATTTGATGGAAAAGCCAAGAAAGGCCAAAGGTTTCCAGTAAGCAAGAAAATCAACCCAAATGCATGAAAACTTCTAGCCTCCTGAGCTCATGAATACTAGTTATAAAGCTAATCCATTTTATTGTATTTACTTTAACAGCTAGAAAAATAAAATGCTGTATGAACCCAACTATCTTTGGGATCCATAAGTCATTCTCTATACCGAGCTTGAGGAACTCAGAATGTGATGTCTTGTATTCACTGTAACACCAGCATTCTAAAATGTCTCAATGCATAGCCTCTTTCCTTTTAATCCGTCTGTACACACCTGTCATTGGGACTTTTGTTCTCTAAAATGTTACTTTCCAACTTTTATCTAACATTTGTCTCTTAAATGGTATGCTTTTCCCAATATCAGTTTTAATTGGGTACACATATTTACCTTTTCTTTTAATCAGTGATTGATAAACTAATCCCAGAGTTCCTCACTGCATAGATGGACTAATATCATAAGACAAAAACGTGTTTATGAAAGGGTTCAAATTTTTGACCATGAAATTCTAAAGAAAATATATTCTGAATAAAGGTAACCCTTTGTAAAATAATCTGAGAGTCTTGGGATATTTGTTGAATATGTGCCTGGAATGGCTGCATCGTGGCCTGGTGTTGATGGAAGGAGTCATTAGTTTACAAGTCACCAAGGTGATTATTCTCACTTCATGGTAAAAACATCATATTGAGCTCTGCAGTGGAACAAATACAGAAGGAATTCTGCATGTGCCAGTTCTTTACCAGGGAATTTTTGCCCCGTGCATGATATGTGATATGAGTTCAGAATTTTGCTGTAAACAGAGGGACATTTCCAGAGTTTTTTATGGTTTAAAACCAACTTCCCTGAAAGATGATGAGGCTGTGTGGATGGCAGCATCTAATATTTAACTAGTATCCATTGCATTCTGATGTTTCTTTAATTTCTCTGCATGAGTATGTGCAAGTTATAGTGACTGTATTCCAACGATTTCAATATGGCTGGAGAAATGGAATCATACTTTTAGTTTAGGGTCATAAAAGACTTTAAAGAATCTGAATTTCATCATGCTGGCACTCCATTGCTTTCTTGATTGTTTGCTGAGGTGGAGGCCAGCTTCGATGATATGTGTTGCCCCACAGAGAGATCCATGTGGCAAAGAACCCCAGAAATCCTCTGCCCAATAGCACAAAAGGATGTGAATCATGATAACAGTCATGTGAGTGAGATTGTAAGAATATTCCCTGCTGCTCCCACATTGATATGACTGTAACCCTGCCCAACAGATTTTCTGAAGTGTTGGATAACCCTGAAATATTAAATAAAATGAAAAGTTATAAAATATGTGTGTGAATTTATTGTTTTCTAATATGTCAGCACTTATCAAATAGAAAGATCATTTAGAAGTGGACTGTCATTCAAATTAACATAAAACCCCAAACCACATCAAAAGACATATAGAAAAGAAAATAGATAGTAGGTTATCCTTAGAGACAAAATTTTAAATAAGGACACATAAATAGTATCAGATTATTGGTATGGAAGTCCTTATCCTTCCTAAATTCTCAGAAAATTTCATTAAATTTTCAGACATCAAAACTTTTAGATGGATTCGTTGAATTAGAATCTGAATGTATATGAATACTCTGCTTCTTGGAAATCAAATCTGAGGTGCACAGGTTAGCTTCTACCTGAAAAGAAGCAGGCCAAGTTCTATGGAGTATATTGACATTTCTCCTCCTTCTCTTCATTTAATATTAACAAGTCCTCAGAGATTTTGATAATATCGAGTAATTTGTCTAAATATCTGCTCTGTGAACTGATCTATAAAGCCATACAACAATATATAATATACTTATGTTCAATAACACCAGAGAATGCTGGTCCTAGGCAAATGGGCTCCACGGGAGTTTTCTCTTCCCAGACTTGTCATCTCTCTCAAGAGGCCCATCCCCAAGTCTTTCTTCCTGCCAGTCCTGAGGTTAGAGCCTCAGACTTTTTTCTTATCCAGCAAGGTAGTGGAATCATGCCCACACTCTTCAGCCATGCCCCAGCAGGAACAAGTTGCTGCTCACTAAGTGTCATAGGAGACATTAGATTTAGGGGCACAGTTGTGAATATTGTTTCCTCATCATGAATACAGTTATAAGCACTGAGATAGCCACATAGAAAGGCCTGCAAATGCAATGTCTCAACGCTGAGACCTATGGAGGATTATGTTCTTCATTCTACTGAGGATTTCTGAAGTCTCATTCAGAATTTTGCTTCTCTCCACCACTGACCATAGCTTCCATAGGCACTGCCACCACCAAAGCAAGAAATGGGTCCTTCTAAACTGGCCAGTGCACACTCCAAATATTCATGAAGGCAGTGATGAATAGGACGGAGGTGAAGATAACTGTAATACCATGACCCACATTGAGAGTTTCCTAGTGCCAGGCTCTGAGCTAAGTCATTATGTAACTTGTTTCATCTTATCTGTGTAATCACCCTACAATAAAGAGGAACACACTTTATCATTATATACAGATGAGAAGATAGCACAGTCTTTCAATCTAATTTTTATCAGGCCTTTGAATAGAAATGGGTAAAAATAAGTATGAATCATGGAAGTAAGAATCTAGACACAAGGCACCTGGCCAACCCAACCTGCCATTTCATTTCCCTGGTCACACTAGGCATGGTGCTTGGGGAGAAAGGACTGAATCTCATTCGTTTCTGATTCCCTAGAACATATACGGTGTTTGATACAGCATAGGTAATGAATAAAAAAAACTGTTAACTATGCATTACCCTTCCTTACTTCACAGGAACAAAGGAGAAACAATATGACTTGTACATGCTGGTTGCATATTTGCCTGTATTTTAATCCATTCCAAGGATGTCCCACAGCACTAGAGACAGTATTGAAAAGCAAATCTTAGTGTACGTGGCATGAAATTTTTACGAGGATATTCTTTCCCTTTTAATATGACATCTTACATTATATTATTGTGTTTGAACATGTATGAATGATAAACTTCAATTAAAAAGGGTAAAAATCATTTGAGTTTCTTTGAAAAAAAAAACAGAAATGAAAAAGAGGAAGAGAAAAAAAATTCAAACGTGTTTTGTGAACAGAGACACAATTTAAGATTTAAAGTTATTCCATACTTATAGTTCCTGAAATAAGATAGGCTTCAAACTCTGTCATATATATTTTTTTGAGGTACTGGGGCCAGTGATTGAACCCAGGACCTTGTATTTGGAAAGCTAGCACTCAACCCCCGAGCCACATCAACTCCCCTGCCATAAAATTTTTAAAAGGTAGATTAAATCTTTTGGGGATGATATTCATCAATTAACCTGTTAATCTAACAATGATTCATATCTAGTTCCAAACTATGACTGGATATTTTGAAGTGCCAGTCTTCCAGGGAATCAAAAATATAGACTCAGATACTGTTTTTCTGTTAACCCCAAGACCTGGAGAGTGTTTTCTTCTTCAAACCTGCTTTAATCACAGATGAGCAAATGGAAACCCAACTTTGACTCTTCCCCCTTAAGACTTGATTATTTCATCTGAGGTTTACAGGCCTCTTGGCCATGAACATTTTGAATTTTAGAGTTTCTATTAGTAGATATTAATATTAAGCCCAGTTTGGAAAACCAATATTTGGAAATATTATTCTCTAAATAATATGAAACAATCCTGGGAAAACTATTACTACACTGCTTCAGGGAAGAAATCTGAAAGACTTTAGGTCCCAACTGTATATTTTATTTTATATGATCTTGAGAGTTCACTTCTCACAGGCTAAAATTAGACAAATTGTTCCATTTAGTCCCGATCTCTCAGGACTTGTTAATGTCCTCGTTATGAATGTATAAGGAGGAGCAGAAAAATGAATTTTCTCGTAGGGCTTTTGCCCTTATTCAATTATATGGAAACTCTATTGTAACCTTCAATTTTAACTTGCAATTTATGGGGATTTTAACAAAAAATGCTGAGTTAATTTTCCAAAATGAAGAACAAATGGAACACTTTAAAAATTAATTGTATTATTAAATCCACAAATTTATAAACACCCATAACTTCAACCAACACTCCCAGTTCTGCACTCTTCTCAGCCTCTGGTAACCTCTAATCTAATATCTATCTGCACAAATTTGTTGGATATTTCATCAAGTGAAATCATAAAATATTTGTCCTTATGTGCCTTGATTATTTCACATAGTGTAATGTGTTTTTTATCACTTTTTAAAACTTTTTTTTCTTTATTATAGAAATTGTGGGTTCACAGAATAATCCTGCATAAAATACAGGATTGCCATATGCCACCCTATTCTTTTTTTAGTATCAGTTTTTATTTTTTTAAAGATACATAGATTGTATAAATGTTACATAAAAAATATAAAGGATTCCCATATGCCCTGCTCCCTAACCCTCCCACATTTTCCCACATTAACAACATCCTTCATTAATATGGTTCATTTCCTACAATTGATGAACACCTTTTGGAGCATTGCCAGTAAGCGATGATTAAAGTTTACATTGTAGTTTACATTCTCTTCCACAGATTTTTAAAGTTATGACAAGATAGGTAATGGCCTATATCTGTCATTGCAATGTCATTCAGGACAATTCCAAAGTTCCAAAATTACCCCCATATTACACCTATTTTTCCCTCTCCTTCCCTTCAGAACCTCCATTGGCTATTGGCTCCAGATCAGTGATAAAAGTTCTCTCATTGCTAGAAACACAATAAGTCTATAGTAGAAAAATAGTAAGTCTACTCTAGTCCATTGTTCATTCCCTAATCCTGAGGATTCTGGGATGGGAATGCCCAATCCACCACTAATTAAGAGGGGATTTAGATCACATGGGGAAGATGGATGGGACTATCTTGCTGGCAGTTTCAGACACTCTCTGTACCTTGAAATGATTGTTATCCATCATCATCTCCTTGTTAGTTGTCCTAGGTTGGTCCAATGAAGAGAGGAGATGTCACAACTGTGTTGAGTTTCAGGGCCCAACTGGTACATGGACAGCCCAAAGACTTAAGTCTCTTGGCATTACACTTATCAACTCTATTTCTAACTATAGGTTAAAGTAGAATGGGCAGAAGAGCCATGGGTAGTATAACCACAACTAGTCCAACTCTGTCACACTAGGTAGCATAAATTCCAAAGTAGGGCTCAGTGGCAGGGTGCCCAACTACTGACATGTCTGCCCTGCCTATAGTGTCTGGATACCCACAGAGCCCTCAGGAGCCCTGCTATTATTTACTTTGGCAGTCATTGAGGTCCTGCTGAGAAATCCATGAGTGAAACCTCATTTGTTTCCATTAGAAGAGTAATAATTTTACAGAAAAATCATGCAAAAACACCAGTCTTCCTTTATTTTCCCCACACACAATAACAGATACACACACAGAGTTTTTCTTTTAAATGACATTTTCCTTTATGGTAACTTTGTGAAATTAAAAAAGCAATATTATAATTTCTATACTATTAACTGTGTTCTATAGTTTACCTTAGGCTTCAATCTTTTTTTGGACCATCTATGCTTTTAAAATCTTGTGATAACATGTATAAAACTTAAAATGTCACTTATAACCCCTTTCAAATATACAATTCAATAGTGTTAATTACATTAACAATGTGGTGCTTCCACCACCACCATCGATTACGAAAACATTTCCATCACCCCAAACAGAAACTCTCTACCAAACAACAGCTATTCTAGTTTCTGAATATGAATTTCTGTATTCTAATAATTTGATATGAGTGAGTACCTACAATATTTTTTCATGGCTTATTTCAAAAAAACTGGGTGTCCTCAAGGTTCATCCATGTTGTAGCTCTTAGAGCTTCATAACTTTTTGGCTGAATGATATTCCATTTTATGTAGAAATAACATTTTGCTTTTCGTGCTTCTGTGGATTTCTCTGTGTGTCTCTCTACCTATTCATTCTGTTCATAAAGAACTTCTTTAAGAGGAATATGACCCACCCTTGTTCATGCCCTATTGAAGAAATCTAATCAATAGGTCCTAGGTATAAGAATTTTACCACCACAGAGTGGAATATCTCTAGGGATATGATTTTCTGGAAATCCATAAAAGCCTCAAACTACCACAGCATATTTGTTGATAGATGCTTGTGTTCTGTGATGCTTAAGTTCTTGGATCAACTTGGCCAGGTTATTGTGTCCAGTTGTTTCATCTGGCAAGCACTTGACTGATTGTTACTATGAGGATATTTTGTAGACTTAAATCTTTACTTCATCAGGAAGTTGATTGCCTCTATGGCTGATAACATTTACAATCAATGGAGGAGACTGCCTTCAATAGTGTGAGATATCTCATCAAATTGATTGAAAGCTTTAAAAGAAGTGATTATTTCATGGGAAGCGAATGTGGCTCAAGTGATTGGGCGCCCATCTACCATATAGGAGGTCCAGGGTTCTATTTTGGGGACCTCCTGGTGAAAAGTAAGCTGGCCACACAGGAGTGCTGGCCTGTGCAGCAGTGCTGGCCCATGTAGGAGTGCTGGTATGGACAGAGTGCTGACCCATGCAGAGAGCTTCTGCAGCAAGATGATGTAACAAAACGAGATGCAGAAGTGAGACAATAAGAGACACTGCAGACCAGGGAGCTGAGGAGGCACAAGAGATTGAGTAGTCTCCTTCCAAACCAGAAAGGCCCAAGATCGGTTCCCAGTGCCACCTAAAGAGAAGACAAGCAGACCCTGAACACACAGAGAGAAGACAACAAATACAAAACAATGGGGGTGTGATAAATAAATAAGTAAAATCTTTAAAAATAAAGAAGTGATTATTTCAGCAGCAAGAAGAGAGAATTTCCATATCTATTTCAGATTCAATCAAAAACCTTCATTGGAGTTCCCAGCTTGTGGCCTGTCATGCAGAATTTGGACTGCCCATCCCCACAGTTGCATGAGATAGTTATTATAAAAATCTCATAATATTTATAAATATATACCTTGTTGATTCTTTTCCCTAGAAATCCCTGACTATTTCAGGTTCCTTCCACTATTTGGTAATTGGGAATAATGCTGATATGAATATCCATGTTACAATTTGTACTTTCAATAATTTTGTGTGTATTCTGGGAAATTAGACTACAGAATCATATGGTAATTAAATATTTAACTATCTGAGGAATGGACACACTGTTTTCTCAATGGCTCCACCATTTTACATTCCCTACAACAATGTATGAAGTTTCCTATTTTACCAGATCCTCTCCAACAAATGTCATTTTCCATTTTGATTTTTAATTGTATGAATTCTAGTCAGTATGAAATCCTATCTTATTGTGGTGGTAATCCTTCTTTGAATGTTTGAAAAAAATTAACCTGTGTAGTCATCTGGAACTGGGCTTTCATTTGTTGGATATTTTTGATTACAGATTCAATTTATTTACTTGCTATTGCTTTGTTGAGATCTTCTATATCTTCTTGTCAATGTAGGTAGCTTCTGTGTTTCTAAGAATTTGTCAAATTCATCAAGGTATCTTGTGTTTTCAGAGTACAATTATTCATAAAATGTTTTTATAATCTTTAAAAAAATTATTTTCTGTGGGATTGGTACCAATTCCTGTCCTTTCATTTCAATTTTAGTTATTTACAACCAGTCTCTATATTTCTTTGTCAAGACAGTTAAATGTTTGTTGATTTTACTGATCATTTTGAGGAACAACTTTCTTTTTGTTGACTCTCACTATTGAATTTTTAAATGCAGTTTTATTGAGATGTATTCACATACAGTACAATCCATCCAAAGTGTACTGTAAATGCCTATTATTAAAATAAAAGAATTGTGCCTTCATCACCACAATCAATATTAGAACATTTTCATTACTCCAAAAAGAAACATCCCAACTCCTTAGAATTCATCTCTCAATGCCTCTATCCTGCCCCAGTGCAAGACAACTACTTATCTAATTTCATCTCTATAAACTTATTTATATTTGTATTTACTTTATATAATGGAATCATAGAACATGTAGTACTTTGTTTCTAGTTACATTCACTTA
Source organism: Cabassous unicinctus (assembly GCA_029593785.1). NCBI lineage: Eukaryota > Metazoa > Chordata > Mammalia > Cingulata > Chlamyphoridae > Cabassous > Cabassous unicinctus. Next base: position 9,264 of record JAQZBX010049342.1, on the reverse strand, counting down.
GAATACTTTAAAAAATTTTTGTGGTTTTATAATTTGCGAAGTTCTAGGTTTATAGAAATATCATGAAGAAATACAATGTCCCATATATCCCCTTATTATTGACAATTTGAATTTGTGTGGTACCTTTGTTACAATTTGATGAAAGAACAAAAAATATTATTGTTAATTATATTTCATAATTTACATTAGGTGTATATATCCCCCTATTATTAACACTTTGTATTATGTTCATATATTGTTATAATTCATGAAAGAATATTCTTACATTTGTATTATTAAACACAGTTTATGTTCCACTCCAGGGTTCTCTGTGCTATACAGTCCCATGTTCTGTCTTCTTTCTTACCTTCTATTAATATAAATGACCCAAAATTTCCCCTTTCAGCTACATTCATAAGCATAATTCAGTGCTGTTAAATACACTCACAGTAATATGCTACAATCACCACTACACATTTCCAAACATTTAAATGCCCATTTTCAGTAAATACACCTTTTACTTTTTCAATTGTTTTCTGACTCTTGTAAGAATTAAAAAGAGTTAGGATTCTTTGCTTACTCCTTTTTCCCATCGACACCATTGAGGAAGCATCATCAAATTCATTCCTCTCACTGACATCATATCTATGTTGGAAACTACTAATGAGCCTGAACAGCTGTGGAAGCTTTTCATCAGAGGGTTAAGCTATGAAGCAACCAATGACAGCCTGGGTAGTCCTTTTGAGCAATGGGGAGCACTTACGGATTGTGTGGTAATGAGAGATCCAAAGACAAAGTGCTCCAGATGCTTTGGGTTTGTTGAATATGCCCCTGTGGAGGAAGTAGATGCAGCTACAAATGCAAGGACACCCCAGTTGGATGGAAGACTTGTGGAAACAAAGAGGGCTCTCTCATGAGAAGACTCTCAAAGACCAGGTGCCCATTTAATTGTGAAAAAGATCTTTGTTGGTGGTATTAAAGAAGCAATTTTAGAGGTGGCAGAAGCTACAATGATTTGGCAATTACAACAATCCGTCCTCAAATTCTGGATCCATTAAGGGAGGAAACTTTGGAGGCAGGAGCTCTGGCCCTTATGAAGGTAGAGTCCAATACTTTGCCAAACCACAAACCAATGTGGCTTTGGCAGTTCCAGCAGCAGCAGTAGCTACCACAGCAGCAGGAGGTATTAATTACTGTAAGGAAACAGCTTAGCAGGAGAAGAGATCCAGAGAAGTGACAGAAGCTACAGGTTACAATAGATTTGTGAACTCAGTCAAGCACAGATGTGGCAGGTCTGCTACAAAGAAGACATGTTTTAGACAATGTTCTTGTGTAGGGGCAAAAATTCATGAGGACTGTATTTTTGAATAATTGTAAAATAGGTTATTTTAGTTTCTTTTCAGTGGAAAGTATAAAGCATTACAACAAGGGCTTTTAATGTAGATTTGTTTCAACCTTCCTGTTGATTACTAAATGTAATAGTCTGATCCTGACACTGAATAAATGTTTCTTAAAAAAAAAAAGTTATAAGTAGAGCTGTATATTGAGAATACAGTATTATTGGATTTCTCATTTATCCTTTTAGTTACCTTTACTGATAATCTTCATTTCCTCACACTACACCAAACCACCCTTTCCTGTCTTTTCCTTTCAACCTGCAAAACTCCCATTAGTCATCCTTATAGGGCAAGTCTCTTGTTGACAATCTCTCTCAGTTTCTGTATATCTGTAGATATTTTAAACTCTCCCCCATTTTTGAAGGAGAAATTAGCCAGATAAGGAATTCTTGTCTGGCAGTTTCTCTCTTTCTGTTCCTTAAATATATCACACCCCTGGACTCTTGCCTATATGGTTTTTAATGAGAAATCAGCAATTTGTCCTATTCAGAATTCCTTGCATGTGATTGATTGCTTTTCTTTTGCTATTTCAGATTTTTTTTTGTATCTTTGACATTTGAAATTCTGATTAGCATGTTTCTCAGAGGAAGTCTGTTAGGATTTATTTTATTGGAAATATATTGCACTTCTTACACATGTATATTTATGTCTTTCATAAGAGTTGCAAATTTTTCAGCCATTAATTCCTCAGATATTCTTTCTGCCACTATACCTTCTCTCCTCCTTCCAGAACACTCATGACATGAATGTTTGCAAGCTTCATGCTGTCACTCAAATCTCTGAGATACTGTGCAATTTTTTCTATTCTTTTCTCTATCCCTTCTTATGACTGTAGGATTTTGATGGTCTTGTCTTTTAGCATGCTGATTCTTTCTTCTCCCTGTTCAATTGTGCTGTTTTATTCTTGTAGTGTATTTTTAAAAAATAACTGTATTTCAAACTAAAAAAATATAAGAACAGAAAAAGTAAGCTCAACAAGTTATGGAAAAATTACTCCTAACAATTTATTTTTTCAGGAGGTTTTATCTCATCTAATTCTAAATACTAACTTCGTTGTTCCTCCAGTGTTTATAAAGATACACAGATAAACACAGATTAAATAACATAACCATGGTCTCCTCATTCATGAAAAAATGAAGAAGTGAAAAATTCTTAATCATATTCATATCTCACAAAATCAAGTACCATATTCCTTTTTTGTACTTTAGCATCAATATAGTACCTAACTTTGCTTTTGCTACAAAAACATTACAATGTTGTTGTTAACTATAGACTATAAATTACATTAGTTATATTTTCCCATGTATAACCACATTTTAACACTCTGTAGTGGAAGAAAATGCTTGTATTTATGTTATTAACCACAATTTTAATCTACTGCTAAAAGAATTATTATACATTACCAAAATTAACCTCCAGATGTGTCCTAACTAACATTAATCTTCCTAGACTATCTGTTTCAGCGACAATCACATCCATAAATCAACAGTGTTTGTTACATTCTTTATAACGTGCTACCATCAAGTCCAACCATAGCCACATATTTATACTTGACCATATTAAACATTCTCCATACATCCAGCATCACCTCCACCTTCTCATACCACATTCTGTCTCCTACCAACCTAAACTTCATAGTCCAACACTATAAGTCTCTCCATTGTAATTACATCATATCATTGAGACCATACACTGTTTGTCCTTTTGTGTTTGGCTTATTTCCTCAACATAATATACTAACGGCCCCTCCATGTTGTCATGAGCTTCCACAACTTATTTCTTCTTACAGCTGAATAATATTCTATCATATGAATATACGGTATTTATTCATTCATCATTTGAGGGACACTTATGCTGTTTCCATATTTTAGCAATTGTGAATAATGTTGCTATGAACATTGGTATGAAATTTTCTCGGTCTTTGTTTTCAATTTTTTTGAAAATATCCTAGCAGTGGGATTGTTGGCTCATATGGCAGTTGTATATTTAGTTTCCTGAGGGTCCATCAGCTTGTCTTCCACACAGGTTGCACCATTTTACACGCACACCAACAGTGAAGGAAAGATCCTATTTTTCCACATCCTCTGCAGCACTTGTCGTTTTCTGTTCTTTAACTAATGGCCATTCTGTAGGGGGCAAGATGATTTCTCATTTACAGTTTTGATCTGCATTTACCTTACAGCTAGTGATGTTAAGCTTTGACAAATCTGTGAAAAAGAAAGCTGTTGGAATTTTTATTGGGATTGTATTAAATCTGTAGATCAGTTTGAGTACAATTGACATCATTAATGATATTTAGTCTTCCAAGCCATGAACACAGAATATCATTCCAATTATTTAGATCATCATTTGTTCCTTTTAGCAATGTTGTATAGAATTCTGAATATAGAAATATCTTGGTTAAATTTATTCCTAAATATTTGGTGCTTTTAGTTATTATTACAATTGCATTTTTTCCTGACTTCCTCTTCAGATTGCTCATTACTAGTGTATAAATATGCTATTGATTTTTCTATATTAACCTTGTATAGCACCACATTGCTGAAGCTATCTATAAATTCTAATGATTTTTCATGGAATTTTGGGATTGTATAAATATAAGATCATATCATCAGTGAATGATAAAAGTTTTACTATTTTATTTTCTATTTTGGTAACTTTTATTTTCCCAATTAGCCGAATTGCGTTAGGCAGAACTTCAGCACAATATTGAATATTAGTGGGGAGAGTGGGCATCGTTGTCTTGTTCTCAATATCAGTGGGAAAGCTTTCAGTCTTTCTCCACTGGGTATAATGTTGGCTGTGGGTTTTTATATATGTAATTTACCATATTGATGAAGTTTCCTTCTATTCCTATCTTTAAGAATGTTTTATCAAAAAAGGTTGTTGTAGAAATTCTGGAATTATTGGGTCAGAGTACACAAGTGGGAATCAATTCTCTCACAAAAACAATGGACAGAAGGCCAAAAGCTGTCTGAGGAGCCTCTATTCGGGTTCAGCACAACAGTGCAGTGCTGTGCAACTGCCAGGAGAGCAAGGGACAGAGAGATGAAGAACTCAAAAAATACCATGAGTACTAAATTCCCATGGTGGCCAGAATGGCATTCCATTGACCATCAGAGAATAGATATCTTCCTCCTCTGAAGAGGGAGTGTGCTGGAGAGTGTGGAAAGTGGTTTCTCTTCAGTAGATTTGGCCAGCAGAGCCTACTTTGAATCTCAGCTCTGGCCAGAGCAGAAGCACAGGCAAGTGGAAGTTGAAAAAGACACTCCCATGGAAATTATCACTGATGAGTCCCATCTACTAACCAGTCAGGAAATTGTAGCAAAAACTACTTTTAAGTGTCTCTTATCATGAACTGCTGGAAGAACATCTGAACCCCATAAGTAAGTCCCTGCCATAATTTTGATAACTTAGGCTGGGTAATTTTAAAGACTCAGAAAAAACTTGAAACAGAAATGAAAACATTTGTGGAAAAACTCACTAAGCAAGGGAGAGAAATTGACTATCAGAATAAATTCACCAACATATTCAGATGCTTAGAAATCAGCAGAAATTACAAGCCTTACTAAGACTGGTGAAGAGAGCCCAGCCAAAGGAACAAACCAAATATCCTGATGAGATACAGTATTTAAGAAAACTAATCAATGATAATCACACAAATCTCCTAAATCAATTCATAGATTTGAGAAAAATATGAATAAATAGATAAAGAATATTAAGAAGTCACCGAGTGAGCATAAAGAACAATTTAAAAACCTGCAGAGAAAACCAACAAAGCTTATAGAAATGAAAGACACAATGAATAAGACTAAAAATACATTAGAGGCATATATAACAGCAGATTTGAATTGATGGAATACAGAATTCAAGATATCAAGGACAGAAAATATGAACTTGACATTCCATCTTCTCTAAAAGATCTAAACCCCTTCTCAGTCTAAAGAATATTCACCACTTCAATTCAATTCAAAAACTTCTTTCTTCTATTTCTCACACTTACTGAGATATGTAAGGTTGGTAAATTGGACTCACCAAGGGGTCAATTCCCCTAAATCTTGTTCTTTCTTGGAAAGTGATCTTTCAAAAGAGCAGGGAGACAGAACCAGGCATTTGGTATGGGTCTTGTCTGACTTATTCTGGAGAAAGCATGAGTGTCTTGGGCCTGGATTATTGGGGCTTGGGTGAGTACCACTTGATTTTGAACAGAATTTGTGGCCCTGGGGTCTCAATCTTCTCTGAAGGTTGTTAGATCAATTTATCAATGGATCATCTATTCTTTGAACAATTTGTCTTCGTAAGGGCTGGAACCACACAGGAAATGGTCTCTGACCTGACACTTCCTTATTTCTGGGAGTCTAATATTGGAGCCAGGTGTGATTCCTCTCTCCTGGTTCTCTTTCCTTGAGAGGAATCACTCCACTCTTCCTTGGATCTCCTCCTGGGAACAAGTCTCAGCATTTGCTGAGTTGTATCTTTCCTCATATATCTGGTGGCTGAGTGGCAAGTGTTGCAGGATTAACTGGAGTGGTGGTGCCCAAACTTCAGCCTGCACCAAGATCACTACGAAGACTTATTAAAACAGATTGCTGAGCCCTACCCCCAAGTACCTGTGTCAGTGGTTCAGGGATTATGCCTGATATCTTGCTTCCTTGACACGTTCCCATGGAATGTTAACGCTGCTGGTTCCCAGGACAATCATTTGAGAACCACATCCCTAGGGATGTTTGTCGTAAATTTAGCTTCATCAGAAAAATTACCTTGATTAAACTCCTTGGTATATATTGAAAAGAATTGAAAACAGGTCTTCAGAAACTTCCCCACCAATATTCATGGAAGCATTATTCACAATAGCAAAAAGGTGGAAACAAACGAAGTATGCATCAACTGATGAAGGGAAAAAGAAAAGGAGGTATATATATACAACGGAATATTCACCCATAAAAATGAATGTAATTCAGGAGAACAGATGTGTCTCGAGCAGTTGGGCACCTGCCTGCCACATGAGGTCCTGGGTTCTGTTCCTGCTGCCTGCTAAAGAAGACAAGCCACAATGAGATGCAATAAGACACAATAAGCTGCAACAAGTCACAATGCACAGAAGTGGCTCAAGTGTTTGGGCACTCTCCTTCCACATGGGAGACCTTGGGTTCAGTTCCTGGTGTCTCCTGAGCAGACAGATAAGGAAGCCATTTGCAGGGGATTATAAAAAAAAAAAAAACAACATGAATGAAATTCTGATACTTGCTACAACATGGATGGATATTGAAAATATTGTTGTAAGTGAAATGCATGACAGTAAAATATTCTATTGTTTCACTTATAGGAAATATATGAAATATTAAGAGTAAAAAATTCATTGTGGCAGAAAGCATATTCGAAGTTGCCAGGGGCTGAAGGACAGCCAGGGGAGTGCGGAGTGTTTCCTGAATGGGTAGCTAAGTTTTTTTTAACAAATCACTTTTATTGATACATATGAATAAAGCATAAATCCATCCAAAGTACACAATCAATGTTATTCAGGGTAATCACATATTTATGCCATCATCACCCCTATCATTCCCAGAACACATTCATTATTCTAATAATAATAATAATAATAATAATAAACAAAGAAATCCCATTATCTTACAATCTCTCTATGCCTTGCCTGACATACATAGCTGCTCTTCTGTTTTCTTCTCTCTAGTATATTTATATTTACATCTTGGGAAAAGTCTTATATATGCAACATCACCCATATTCATGTTTTACATGAAAATTTACTATCTTATAAGACCATATGTTACATTTTTAAGCTTTCCTTCTAGTAATATACATGGCCTTAGACCTTCACTTTCAATCACTCTCATACCCATACAATAGTTACAAACACCATGACATTCTTTAACAATTTCTATTCATTTCCAATGATTTACAAACCACCTTTTTTACCAATTCTACACAGATTAACCCTCAGCTTTCCATTCTCTACCGTCCTTCTCTTTTCTGGTGACCTATATGCTAATTAACTCCATGTATTTACACAGTATATTTAGTTAATAGTAGTGCAAACATGTAGTATTTGTCCTTATGTGTCTGATTAAATCACTCAAATTAATGTCCTCCAGTTTCATCCATATTGTCATATGCTTCAATTCATTTCTTAGCACTGCATAATATTCCATCATGTGTATACACCACAATTTGTTTATCCATTCATTAGTTGATGGACACCTGGGTTTGCAATCATGAAAAATGCTGTTATGAATATTGGTGTGCAGATATCTATTCATGTCACTACTCTCAGTTTTTCTGGGTATATACCTAGTGGTGGTATTGCCAGTTTCACGGCAAGACAATATTCATCTTCCTTGGGAACTGTCAAACAGTTCTCCATAGTGACTATACCATTTAACTTTCCCACCAAAAGAGAATAAGCCTTCTTACCTCTGCACATCCTCTCCAAAATTTACAGGTTTCTGGTTTTGTATTAGCAACCAGTCTAATAGGTGTGAATAATATATCATTGGAGTATTTATTTGCATTTCCCTAATCGCTAGTGATGTTGAACATTTTTTATGTGTTCCTCACCTTTTGAATTTCTTCTTTGGACGATGGTCTTTTCAAATCCTATGCCCATGTATAATTGGGTTATTTGTCTTTTTATTGTTGAGTTGTATGATGTCTTTGCATATCATAGATATTAAACCTTTATTGGATATGTGATTGCCAAATACTTTCTCCCATTGAGTCTTTTGTCTTCTCATCCTTTTGACAAAGTCCTTTGAGGTGCAAAAGTGTTTAATTTTGAGGAGGTCCCATTTATCTATTTTATCTTTTGTTGCTCACGCTTTGGGTGAGGGTTTAAGAAACTACCATCTACCATAAGATCTTGAAGATGTTTTCCTACATTTTCCTCTAGGAGTTTTATGATTGTCACTTTCATACTTAGGTCCTGTATTCATTTTGAGTTAATTTTTGAATAAAATGTGAGACGGGGGTCTTTTTTCTTTCTTTTGGATATGGCTATCCACTTCTTGTATCATTAGTTGAAATACTGTTTTTGCTCAAATGAGAGGGACTAACCACCTTGTCAAAAATGATTTGACTGTAGATGTGTGGGTCTGTTTCTGAGTTCACAATTCTGCATCATTAGTCAATGTGTCTATCTTTATACCAGTACGATGCTTTTTATTTTTTTAATTTTTATTTTATTTTTTTACCATTATAGCCAGATAATATGCTTTAAAGTCCAAAAGTGAGAGTCCTTCAAATTCGTTCTTCGTTTTAAAGGTCTTTTTTGCTATTCAGGTCCCCTTACCCTCCCAAATAAATTTGATAATTGGTTTTTCCACTTCAATTCCACTTCTTATTGGAATTGCATGGAATCTGTGAATCAGTTTGGGTAGAATTGACGTATTAACAATATTTAGTCTTCTATTCCATGAACACAGAATATTCTTCCATCTATTTTAGTCTTCTTCATTTTCTTTCAAAAATATTTTGTAGTTTTCTGAATATAGGTCCTTTACTTCCGTGGTTAGGCTTATTCCTAAATATTTTATAGTTTTGGTTACTGTTAAAAATGGATTTTTTTCCTGATTTCCTCCTCAGATTGTGAATCATTAGTGCATATTAATCTTGTATCATTCCACTTTGCTGAACTTGTCTATTAGTTCTAGTAGCTTTGTTGCTGACTTTTCTAGAGATAGGATGATATCAGCAATTAGTTAAATTTTATTTCTTCCTTTCCTATTTGGATGCTTTTTATTTTTTTATCTAGCCTAGTTGCTCTAGCTGGAACCTCTAGCACAATATTGAAGAACCATGATGATAGTGGATATCCTTATCTTTTCTTGATCTCAGGAGGAGAGCTTTCAATCTTCCACCATTGAGTACTATGTTA
>JAQZBX010049341.1:0-19945 GCA_029593785.1 Cabassous unicinctus | reverse complement strand
GTTGGCACTTGGTATTAATCCCTCGTTGCCAGGGAGGCTCATCCCCGGGAGTCATGTCCCACATTGGGGGGAAGGTAATGCATTCAAATGCTGAGTTTGGCTTAGAGAGAGGCCACATTTGAGCAACAAGGAGGCTCTCAGGTGGTAACCCTTATGCACCCCATAACAGTAGGCTAAGTTTCAATTAGAAGAGAAAATAGAGTTAACACTTTAAAATATTAAAATGTACAGTGTACAAAAAAGATTACAAGACAAACAGAGAAACAGGAAATGAAGACCCATGCATAGGAATATGATAAATATCCAGAAACCATCAAGGAAGAAGACCAGACTTTGGACATACTGGACAAAGACTTAAAAATATATACATCTTCAATATTCTCAAAGAGATAAAGGAAAAGATGTTAAAAAAAAAAACTAAAGGATATCAGGAAAACAATGAATGAACAATATGAGGATGTCAATAAAGAAGTAGAAATTTCAAAAAATTAATCAAAGAGAAATACTGGCCTTGAAGACCACAATAACTGAAGTAAAAAATTCCCTAGAGGTTTCAGCAGCAGATCAGAACTGGCTGTGATCTCAAAGATAAGACATTGGAGATGATTCATCCTGAGGAGTAGAAAGAAAAAAGAATGAAAAAAAAAGTGAACAACACCTAAGAGACCTGTGGGACACCATCAAGCATACCAAGATAGACATTATGGTATTCACAGAAGGAGAAGAAAGATAGAAAGTGACAGAAGGAATATTCAAAGAAATAATTGAAGAATACCTCCCACCTTTAATGAAAGACAAAGATATGCACATTCAAGAAGCCAACAAACCACAAACAGGATAAACTCAAACAGAACCATGCCTGGACACATCGTAGGTAACTGTTGAATGCTAAGGACAAAGAGAGAGATCTGAAAGCTGAGAGAAAAAAACAACACATGTATAAGTTCTCAATAATATTAAGTTTCTGATTTCTAATCAGAAACCATTAAGGCAATGAGGCATTGAGATGAAATATTTAAAGTCATGATAAATAATAATTGCTAACGAAGAATTTTATATCTGGTGAGACTGTATTTCAAAAATGAATAAGTGTTTAAGACAACTTATCTTGGAATTAAGATAAACAAAACTGAGGGAGTTCCTCTCCACTAGACCAGCTATACAAGAAATGCTAAGGAAATTCTTCAGATTGAAAGGAAAGGACACTAGACATTGGATCAAAGCAGCATAAAGAAATAGAGATCTCCCGTTAAGGTATCCATATAGGTAATTATAAATTCCAGTAGTATTTCATTGTGTTTTTTGTATGTAGTTCCACTTTTAACCTCTTACTGGTTCTAAAATGCAAATACATAAAAATTATGATACATTTATGGTTTTCAACATGCAATGTTTAAAACAATATTTTGTAATAAGTATAACAAAATGGTGGGGGGACAGAAAGGTATAGAAGCCATGCACATATATGCTTCTGAAGTTAAGTTGGTATGAATGAAATATGATTGTCATAGATTTAGGATGTTAAATTTAAGTTCAATGGTAACAAACAAGGAAAACATCTGAAAAATATAAACAGAAGGAAATGAGAAGGGAATCAAAATGGTCCACCTCAACAAATAAAAAATATGAAAACAGGCATTAATGGAAGAATTGAGGGACAAAAAAGTATATGAGTTACAAGGACCAAATAGCAAAATGGCAGAGGCAAGTTCTGCATTATCAGTAGTTTTTTTAAATGTAAATGGAGTGAATCTCCAGTCAAAAGGTGGAGATTGGCAGAAGGGATGAAAAAATCATGACCCAACTATATGCTGTTTACAAGTAATTCACCCTACATTCAGAGATGCAAAAGTGAAGGAAGTGGATGTGGCTCAAGTGACTGAGCATCCACCTACCACATGGGAGGTCCTGGGTTTGGTTCCTAGTGCTTCCTAAAGAAGACAAGCAAGACAGTGAGCTGACACGATGGGCTAGTGTGGTGAGCTGATGAAACAAGATGATGCAACAAGAGACACAAAGAGAAAAACATAATGAGAGATACAATAAAGCAGGGAGCGGAGGTGACTCAAGCGATTAGGTGCCTCCCTCCCAAATGGGAGGTCCTGGGTTCAGTTCTAGTGCCTCCTAAAAGGAAGATGAGCATACAATGAACAGACACAGCAAGTGCAAACAATGAGGGGGTAGGGAGAAATAAATAAATAAAATAAATCTTTAAAAAAAGTGAAAGGATGGGAAAATATCTTAAGCAGATAGTAACCAAAAGAGAGCTGGGGGTAGCTAAACTAATATAAAATAAAATACAATTTAAGTAAAAAACTATTACAAGGGACAAAGAAGTCACTATAAATAGATACAGTGTCAACAAAGCAAGAAGGCATAACAAGTATAATTAGAAATGCACCTTACAGCAGAGCCCCATACATATGAAGCTAATATTGACAGATTTGAAGAGAGAAATGTACATTTCTATATTAATAGTAGGAGACTTCAATACATCACTTTTAATGGATATAACTTCTAGACAGAAGGTCAATATAGAAATAGAAGACTTGAATGTAACTATAAAACAACTAGACCTAACAGACATATGCAGAACACTTCAGTCAACAGCAACAGAAAATACATTCTTCTTTAGTGAGCTTTTATCATTCTCCAAGAGAGACCATATATTAAGTTACAAAACATGTCTCAAAATTTAAAAATATTGAAATCATGCAATGTTTCTTCTCCAATCACAATGGTAAAAAGCTAGAGATCAGTAACAGATGGAGAACTGGAAAATTCACAAATATATGGAAAAACAACAACAAAACACTCTTAACCAACCTGTCGGTCAAAGAAGAAATCACAAGGGAAATTAGGAAATATCTTTAGCCAAATGAAGATGAAAACACAACATACCAAAACTTATGGGACACAACAAAGATAGTGCTCAGAGGAAAATCTATCTCTCCAAATGCTTACATTAAAAGAGATGAAAGATGAAAGGTCTTAAATCAGAGACCTAACTTTACAGCTGGAGGATTTAGAAAAAGAAGGGACAACTAACCCCAAAGCATGGTGAAGGAAGGAAATAACAAAGATCAAAGCAGGGATAAATGAAATAGAGAATAGAATACAATAGAATCAACAAAGCCAAAAGTTGGTTATTTGAAAAGATTAATAAAATAAAAAATAAAAAAACTTTCACTATACTGACAAAGAAAAAAACAGAAAGGATGCAAATAACTAAAATCAGAAATGAAAGGGAGGAAATGAATACCAATTCCACAGAAATAAAAATTATTATAAGAGGATACTATGAATAATTGTATGCAAACAAATTAGATAACCTATATGAAATAGACAAATTCCTAGAAATACACAAACTACCTACACTGATGGAAAAAGAAATAGAATATCCCAATCAATAACAAGTAAAGAGATTGAATCAGAGTCAAAAATCTCTGAACAAAGAAAAGACCAAGACCAGGTGGCTTCATTGGTGATTTTTTCCAAACATTTCAAGAAAATTAGCTCCAATCCTGCTCAAACTCTTCCAAAAATTTAAAGGGGAGGGAACACTTTCTAACTCATTCTATGAGGCCAACATCATCATAATACCAAACCCAGATAAAGATAGCAGAAGAAAAGAAAATTACAGACCAATATTATATCCCTTATGAATATAAATGTAAAAACCTAAACAAAATACTTGCAAACCAAATCCAACAGCACTTTAAAAACTTATACACCATGATGAAGTGGGATTTATCTCAGGAATGCAAGGGTGGTTCAACAAAAGAAAATAATCATGCAATATACCACAATAATATAATGAAGGGGAAAAACACACAATCATCTCAAGTGACACAGAAAATGCACTTGACAAAATTCAGCACCCCTTCTTCATAAAAACACTCAGAAAACTAGGAAGAGAATGTGACTTCCTCACCATGATAGAGGGCATGTATGAAAAAGCCAAAACTAGCATTTTATGCAATAAAGGAAGACTGAAAGCTTTCCCCTAAGATCAGGAACAAACAACCATGCCCACTGTCATCACTGATATTCAATATTGTACTAGAAGTTCTGGTTAGAACAATTAGGCAAGAAAAAGAAATAAAAGGTCCTCAAATTGGGAAGTAAAAATTAAACTTTCTCCTTTAGTAGATGACATGTTTCTATATATAAATAATCCTAAAAATCCACAACAAAGCTACAAGAAAACAAACAAATTCAGTAAAATGGTGGTGTACAAGATCAACATGTTAATATCAGTGGTGTTTCTATACTCTAAAATGAACAATATGGAGAGGAAATCAAGAAAAATATTTTATTTATAATAACAAGTAAGGAAATAAAATATTTAGGAAAAATTTAACCAAGGATGTACAGGACTTGTATATGGAAAACTTACAAAACATTGCTGAAAGAAACCTAAAAAAAGACCTACATAAATTTAAGAATATTCCATGTTCATGGATTGGAAGACAAAATATTGTTAAGATGTGAATTCCATCTAAAGTGATTTACAGATTCAATGCCATCCCAATCAAAACTCCAACAGCCTTCTATGCAAAAATGGAAAAGCCAATATCAAATCTTTATGGAAGAGTAAGATATCCAACACCATCTTGAAGGTGTTGGAGGACTCACGTTTCCTAATTTTAAAACTTATTGTAAAGATATAGTAATCAATTCAATTTCATTGGTACTGGCACAAGGACAGACATTTAAATTATTATTTTTTTAATTTTAAAGAAGCTTTAGATTACATCAATGTTACATAAAAAATATAAAGGATTTCCATATACCCCCCTCACTCGCCTTCCCACACTTTCCCATACTAACAACATCCTTCATCTGCATGGTACATTTGTGACAATTGATGAACCCATATTGAAGCATTGCTACTAACCATGGACTACAGTTCACATTATAGTTTACACTCTGTCTTGCACAATTTTGTAAGTTATGACAAAATATACAATGGCCTGTATCTGTCACTTCAATGTCATGCAGGCCAACTCCAATATTCTGAAAATGCCTCTATATTACACCTATTCTTCCCTCTCCTATCCCTCAGAACCTCTGGTGGCCACTGTCTTTATATCATTGATAAGAGTTCTTCCATTGCTATAATAATAGTGTCTATACAGTAGTAGAATAATAATAAGTCTACTTTAGTCCGTTGGTCATTCCCCAGTCTTGAGGATTTGGGAATGGTGATGCCCACTCTGCTTCTAATTGAGAGGGGGCTTAAAGTCCATGGGGCAGATGGTTGGACTATCTCGCTTGCAGTTGCAGACGCTCTCTGTTCCTTGGGATGGGCATTGTCCATCACCATCGCCTTGTTAGTATCCCGGGTGAGCCCAATGAACTGGAGAGTAGGTGTTGCAACTCTGCTGAAATTCAGGGCTCAACTGGCACATGGATGGACCAAAGATTTAAGTCTCTGCAGCATATATTTATCAAGTATACTGCTAATTATAGGTTCAAATAAAAGGGGTAGAAGAGTCATGTGTAGAGAACATATAAATGAGTCTAACTCTGTTACACTAGGGAGCATAAATTCCAAAGTAAGGTCCACTGACAGGGTGTCGAATTCCTAAGCTGTCTGCCCTGCTTATAGTTTCTGGATGTCTCTGAAATCCTCAGGAGTCCTGCTATTGGAGGCACTGTTTACTGTGGCAGTCAAAGAGATCCTGCTGAGACTTGCATAAGCGCAACCTCTGGAATGACCTCCCGACTCACTTTGAAATCTCTTAGCCATAAAAACTCATTTGTATTTACCATTTCCCCCTTTTGGTCAAGGTCTTTTTCCAGATGCATTGCTAGTTGGCACTTGGTAATAATCCCTCAATGCCAGGGAGGCTCATCCCTGGGAGTCATGTCCCACATTGATGGTAGGGGGAGGGGAAGGTAGGGTGTTTATATGCTGAGTTTGGCTTAGAGAGGCCACATTTGAGAAACAAGGAGGCTTTCAGGAGGTTTGAGAAACAAGGAGGCTTTCAGGAGGTAACTCTTAGGCAGTATTTAATACTAGGCTAAGTTTCAATTTCATAAGAAAAGGTTCATAAGTACAATCATCAGTATCAAGAGTCTGGCATAATGGTCTGTCTTCTTTCACTAAGCATTGCCCTTGCACTCAGGGGATTCTTGCTGTCTTATTAGAGAATGTAGCAGAACACCCCAGGATGGGAATTCAATATTCTTTTGGTTATTGTGTGGATCTCCACCCACCGAGACAATGCCCCATGAATAGTTGAACATATTCATATGCCTTAGAGGCATGCCCCAGGTGAACCGCCTCCTATGCATCCCCCCATCACTGACACCCCGCACCAGTGATTCTCCCCTCCCAGTGTTGTAACCCTTCTGTGATCCAAAACATCTCCAAAAATGAAGCCAACAAAATAACCAAATAAAATTAATAGAAAATGAAATAATAATTTAAAAAATAACCAATAAAATACAATTTTTAAAAAAAACTTTGAAATAATAAAAACAATTTTTTTAGACATTGCATCTTCCATCACTGTAAGAGCTGTTGTCTTGTATGTACAGTGACATTTTCTTCCAGTGTCTTACTATTTTCATTTTATCTTCAAAGCAGTTTTAGGGTACAGAAAAGTCACACAGAGAATATAAGGGATTCCCATATACTTAATAACCCCCCTCTTCTCCCCTCTCCCTTATTAATGACATTTTACATGCAGATGGTACATTTGTTAAAATTGATGTACAAATATTGAAACATTGCTACTAACCATGGTCAATGGTTTACATTATGGTTTACATTTTGGATCATCCACTTTTATAGATTTTGATGAAATTTTAAGTGGCCTGTATCCGTTATTGCAAGATCATGCTGAACAATTCTAATGCCCTAAAAATGCCATAGGTTCAATCTATTCTATTCTCCCTGCCCCCTCAAAACCTATGGTAACCACCAAGTTTCAATTTTTGAAGAATAAGATTCATAGTTACTTGTAATAATATTGAGGGCCTGGCATATTAGTCTGTTTTCTTTTATTAGGTACTGCCTATGTTCTTGAGGGATTCTTGTCCCTCTAATTGAGAGCATACCAGGACTCCCCAGAATGGGAATTTGATATTTCTTGTTTATTGTGTGTCTCCACCCACTGATATCACCCTATGACAAGATGAACACTTACATATTCCATAGAAGCCTTCCCCAGGTGCGCCCTGTCCCATATACAACTCCTCCCACGTCCACCACCCTACACCAGTAACCCTTCCATGTCATATTTGCCAAAAGAACATTCCCAACATTGTAGTTTTAACCACAGACCTGCAAATCCCCAGAGTTCACATGCTCCTTCCCCTGGCCCTCCCCCGAGTTCCATGAATAGTCCAACCCTCCCATTCTACTCCCCCTCACAAATCAGCACCACCAAACCCAATCACAGCACTGCACCACTGTCACACTCATCCACTGCATAACTGCACCCTTCTACCTTATCATAGATTTTGCCAATATGGGCATCAGCTCACCACCCTCTTCTCCCTTCCTGTTTCCTGTAAACTTATCTTCCAGACTCTAGCTCTGTAAGTCTGCTCAATTTGCTTAGTTCGTATCAGTGAGGTCATGTAATATTTGTCCTTCAGTGCTTGGCTTACTTCACTCAACATAAGGTGTTCAAGATTCATCCATGTTATCCCATGTGTTAATACAGCAGTCCTTCTTACAGTTGAGTAATATTCCATTGTATGTATATACCACAGTTTGCTTATCCATTCATCTGTTGATAGACATTTGAGTTGCTTCCAACTTTTGGCAATAGTGAATAATGCTACTATGAACATTGATGTACATATATCTGTTCATGTCCCTGTTTTCAGGACAGACATTTAGACCAATGTAACTGAAATGAGAGTTCAGAAATAAACCCTCACATTTATGACCAATTGATTTTTGACAAGGATGTCAAGTCCACTTAATGGGGAAAGAACAGTTTCTTCAACAAATGGTGTTTGGAAACCAGTATATCCATTTGTAAAAGAATGAAAGTTGACCCCTACTTCATGCCACATGCAAAAATTAATTCAAACTGCATTGAAGAGTTAAACATAAGAAATAAATCTATAAAATTCTTAGAAGAAAACGTAGGGCAGTGTCTTCAGAACTTTGTGTTAGGCAATGTTTTCTTAGACTTTACATCAAAAACACAAGTAACAAAACAAAAAATAGATAAATGGGACTTCATAAAAAAAACAGTTGTGCATCAAAGGGCGTTATCAAAAAGTGCAAAAAATGTACAGAATGGGAGAAAATATTTGGAACCCATATATCTGATAAGGATGTAATATCCAGAATATATAAAGAAATTCTACAACTCAAATACAAAAAGACAAACCACCCCATTAAAATAATGGTCAAAGGTCTTGAATGGATATATTTCCAAAGAAGATATACAAATGGCCAACAAGCACATGAGAAGATGCTCAACTTTATTAGCCATTAGGGAAATGCTAATCAAAACCACAATGATATACCACTCCACACCCACTATAATGGTTATTAAACACAGATAAAACAAATGTTAAGCAAGGGCACAGAGAAATAGGAACACTTGAGCATTGTTGGTAGGAATATAAAATGGTGCAGCCCCTGTGGAAAGCAGTTTGACAGTTATTCAGAAAATTAAATATTGAATTACCGTATGATCTGGCAATCCTACTTCTAGATATATACCCAAAGAATTGAAAGCAGGGACTCAAACATGACAATGTTCATAGCATCATTATTCACAATAGCCACTCGATGGAAGCAACTGAAATGTCCATCAACATTTTGAATAAGCAAAATAATGGAATATTATTCAGTCACAAAGAGGAATGAGTTCTGATACACGTGACAACATTGATGAACCTTGAAGACATCGTGTTGAATGAAATAAGTCAACTCAAAAGGAGAAATATTGTATGATCTTACTTATATGAAATAATTATAATATGCAAATTCCAGAGTTAGAAATTAGAATACAGAATACCAGGAGCAAGGTATGGTGTGTAAAAGAGAAGTTAATGCCTAAGTGGAATAACTCTGTTTGGCCTAATGGAAAAGTTTTGGCAATGGATGGTGGTGATGATAGTACAGCATTGTGAATTAAATTAACACCACTGAATCGTATCTTTGAAAGTAATTAAAATGGGAATTTTTAAATTGAATATGCATTACCATAAAAAAATCAACCCATAGAACTGTTTAACACAAATAGGTGTGAGACCTAATATCAACTGTGGACTATAGTTAATAATATAATCACAAAAATATTGGTTCATCAATTGTAACAGAAGTACCACACTAATGCAAAATGTTAATTTAGGGAAAACTGTGTGTATGTGGGTGAGTATATAGGAACTCTCTCCTTCTTGTCTGCTTTTTCTGTAAACCTATTACTGCTCTAATATGAAAATTAAATTAAAAAATCAAATTCTTATTTTTTAACATAGTCTAATAACTATTGGAACTGAACAAGTGAGTAAAGATTTATATGACAAAAACTAAAGGAAAATTAATACAGAAGTTAAGTGTACATATAAGGTACTCTTGATCTGATATCTTTGTTATTTGCAGATAATCTGAAAAATTTTTAATACCATCCTTGGGACAGGAGGATAGAAATCATAGCTCACTATATATACAGGGTTTTCTAATGGGAAAACTTTTTCACAATTACTGATGCCATGGAAAATACCAAGTAACAAACAAATGAATTATTATATTTTATAAATAAATTCATCAAATACAATAGTCATTTGTTTTTCATATGCCAGAAAAAACAAGTAGAATTAGAAATTTTCAAATTTTTTTTCCTAACATTAAAAATATTAAGCCCTCTCTCAATCTGAAACAGGGCAGGCATCACCACCCCCAAATCCTCAAGACTGAGGAATGAACAAATATAAGGGGGGAATGGACCAAAGCAGACTTATCATTATTGTAGTAATGGAAGAACTTGTAACATCGATATAAAGATAGTGGTTACCAGAGGTTCTGAGAGGAGGAGGAGGGAAAATAGGTGGAATACAGGACGTTTGTAGGGCATTGGGATTGTTCTGCATGATCTTGCAATGACAGATTCAGTCATTATACATTTTGTCAAAACCTATAAAATTTTAAGGTGCAAAGTGTAAACCACAATGTAAACTATATGCATGGTTAGTAACAATGCCCCAATATTTGTTCATAAGTTGTAACAAATGTACCACACTAATGTAAGATGTTATTAATTGGGGAGAATGTGACAGAGGGAAGGGGTGGAGTATATGGGAATCCCAGAGAAGTACATTTTCAATGTAACTTCTCTGCAATTTAAACTTCTTTAAAAATAAAGTAAAAAAAAAAAATCAAAATCTAGGCATAATTACACCTAAAAGAATTTTGAGGGAAACTGAAGAAGAAATGCCATAGGTATTGTTTGATTCAATATTGGAACAGTCAATTAATCTATAAATTCTACAAATCCAATAAATCTGTAAATTCTACAAATTCAAGGAAAATCCATTTTAAATAACAATAATATTTGTTATACTTTGGCCAAGCATTGACAATCTTAGTGCAAGAATTATATGAAAATGCCAAGTTTCAATAATAGCTAAGGCAATGTTGGAGGAAAAGTAAAAAGCTGGAGACTAGCTATTCTATCAATTGTTGTAAAGGATGTTGAAGTCCCCAAATATAATTTTGTATTTTTCTGTTTTCCCTTTTTAGTTCTACCAGTTATTGTTGCACAATTTGTACCATGTTGTTTGGAGCATATGCATTTAGGATTACTATGCCTTCTTGGTGGATTGACTCTTTTATCATTATGTAAGGGCTTCTCTGACCCTGATAATTTTCTTTGCTATCAAGTCTACTTTATCTGATATTAATATTGTAACTCCTGCTATTTTTCTATGTTTTGATTAATGTTTGCATGGATTATCTTTTCCATTCTTTTGCTTTAAAACTACCTATATAATTACATTTAATGTAATTTTTATGTAGACTGCATATTGTTAGGTAATTTTTATACAGTCTTACAATCTCTATCTTATAATTTGTGTAGTTATTGATGTGTTAGAGCTTAAGGCGTCCGTTTTATTTTTTGTCCTCTTTGGGTTTTTTTGTTTTTTTGTTTTGTTTTTTGTATCTCTGTTTTATTTTTCCTGCCTTTATGTGGGATACTTGAACATTATTAAGAATTTTAATTTGATTTATCTATAGTGTTTCTGAGTACATCTATTTGTAAAGCTTTTCTAGTTGTTGTTTTCAGTATTACGTTATATCTACATAACTTATCATAGTTTGCTGGTGTTGTCACTTTACTAATTCAGATGAAGTTTAGAAACTTTATCCCCCTTTATGTCTCTTTAATCACCCTCATTTAAAACATAATTTTCTTAAATATTTCCTGTACATACATTGTGAACCACAATAGAGTGTTATAATTTTTTGCTGCAACTATCAAACTATCAAAATTTTAAAAATCCAAGAGTAGAAGGAAAATCTATTGTGTTTAGTCATATTTTCTCTCTTTCTGTTATTCTTTCTTCATTTTGGATATTCCAAGATTCCACCAAAAGTCATTTCTTTTTGTGTAGAGAGTTTCCTTTAACCGTTCCTTTAACCATTAGGTAGGCTTAATGGTGGCCATTTTAAAAAGTTATCCTTCAACTGTGAATGTCTTCATTTGCCTTTCATTCCTGATGGATTTTTTTTTGCTGGATATAGAGTTCCAGGTTGACACTTCTACTCTTTCAGGACTTTAAAAATGTGCCAAATTCCTTCTGGCCTCCATGGTAATTGATGGGAAATATACTGTCATTTGAATTGTTTTTCCTCTCTAGGTAATGAGTGTCTTCACTCTAGCTGTTTTTAAGGTATTTTTCTGTCTTTTTTAACCTTTATTTTTAGAGAAGTTTTAGGTTACCTTTACAGAAAAAAGTCGGGAATTCCACTCTCACCACCACCACACCTACACACATAGTTACTCCTATTATTGACCACTTAGATTAGTGTGGTACATTTGTTGCAGTTGATGAACCAATATTGAAGTATTGTTACTAACCAAAGTCTATAGTTTACATTATGGTTTATACTTTCTGTGGTACAGTTCCATAGGCCTTGCCAACTGAGTAATGTCATGTGTCCCTTATGGCAGTTATTATACAGAAGAATCTTACTGTCCCAAATATGCTCCATTCCACTCATTTCTCCGCCTCCCTTCTGAACCCCTGGCAACTACTGCCTTTATATCAACATTACAAGTTCTTCATCCAACACAAGTTCAGATCCCCAATAACAACTAACCTACTTTGGCCTGCAGCCACCCCCAACCTCCCCATGATAGTTCATTCCTCAGTCCACTTCTCTGCTGGGATTCAGGGCTCAACCAGCATTTGAACAGTCCAAAGATTTAAGTCTCTGTGAAATATACTTAACAGGTACATTAAAAATTATAGGTTCAAACAAAAGGAGTAGAAGAATCATGAGTAAGGTAATTATAAATGAGTAAAAGTATGTTATATTAGGGAAATAGAGCATCATATATTACCAGATAGAGCCCACACAAGGGGTGTTGATTTCATGAGGCCATGTGCCTTGCCTATGATGTCCAGATGTCCCTAGGGACCTCAGGAGCACTTTTGTTTGAGGCTAACTGTGGCAGTTAATGAAATCTGTCTAAGACTCGCACAAGCATAGCCTCTGGAATAACCTCCC
This sequence comes from Cabassous unicinctus, assembly GCA_029593785.1. Lineage (NCBI taxonomy): Eukaryota > Metazoa > Chordata > Mammalia > Cingulata > Chlamyphoridae > Cabassous > Cabassous unicinctus. The sequence goes on along the minus strand of JAQZBX010049341.1, from coordinate 7,230 downwards.
AACTCACTTTGAAATCTCTTAGCAGTTTCTGAGGATTGAATATGATGTATTCACTGTGCATTTTTAAGACTGCCTGCAGTTTCTCATCTTCTTGAATCTGTAGGCTTCTCTTCTGTCAAATTCAGCTATTATTTTTTGAAATACTTTTTCTAGCCCTACACTCTTTCTTTTCATTTTTTTCAGGGACTCCAATTATAGTCCACTCTATTATTCAGATTATACTGTTCTATCTTCAAGTGTCCGTCCACTTGTTCTGCTTTTGGGCCGATCTATTGAGGTTTTATTTTGGTTATTGTATTTTAAAATTCTAAAAATTTCCATTTGATTCTTCTTTATATCTTCTATTTCTTTGCTGAGGCTTTCTATTTGCTTACAGAGTATTATTTTTGGTTGTTTCAAGGGTTAATTATTGCTTTTTGAAGCATTTCTATGATAGCTACTTTAAAATCCTTTTCATATAATTCTAACATTATCTCTGTGTTGGCATTTGGTGATTGCCTTTGGCCATTCAAGTCAAGAGCATCCTGTTTCTTAGTACTATGAGTGATTTTAAAAATTGAAACCTGGACATTTTGGGTATTATGTCCTGAAGCTCTGGATCTTATTTAAGTCTTTTGTTTTATCAGTCCTCCTCTGATACCACTCCATTGGAAGAAAGAAGGCACAGCCCCATTACTACCTGGTAGGGATGGAAGTCCAGATTCTCCACTTAATCTCTGTGGAAATTGGGCAGTAGAGAGGCTCTTCATTACTACTGGGCAGGGGTGGGATTTCGGGCTCCCCACTAGACCTCTACTGATACAACTCTGGCTGGGAGGGAGAAAGAAACCTCATTACTGCTCCAAATATGGCATCAACTGACTTTGCAGTGTGGGGCATGAGGAAGGGGCTAGACTCATTACCTCTGATAAGTGGTGATAGTCCTGACTCTCCAATAAGTTTCCTCTGACACTTCCCCAGCAGGGAGTGGGAAGGGTGCCTCTTTACCAAAAGCTGGGAATGGAAGTTCAGGCTCCCAATATTGTCCACTGACACTATGGTGATGGTGGTTTCATTATTGCTGAGAGGTGGGGAAAGTCCTTTGGTACAGGTGGCAACGTCATTAAACTCCCCATTTAGGATTTGCTCACAGGGATGGAAGTGGGGAACAGCTTTTTCTCTGGAATTTGACTGGAGTAGAGTAGTTGTTTTTAAAAGTGCACTATCTTGATAGACTGCTCTTTTCATAGTCCTTTGGCTAGAGAACAACAGCTTTTTATTGACTCTTTTTTTGTCTGTGCCTGCTGGTGTTTTGGGGTTGTTTATTTCTTCAGTACCCAGATTGAGATAAATGAGGGAAAAGAAAACCCAGGAAAAGCACACTGTGTTGTTCCTCATGTCCTGAGCTCCCCAACTGATTTGCTTTCTTCTCTCCACCTTTCAGAGCCATGTTATATATGCTTTATATATAACATCCATGGATTTTAGTTGTACTTAATGGGAGGAATAGGGAATATAAATCTATTCCATCTTTCTGGAAGTGGAAGTCTCCACCTTCGTTTTGAAGGATTTTTTTTCCTACTCGATAAATGATTCCAAGTTGACAGTTTTTGTCAGTAGTTTAAATATATTATTTTACTGTTTTTGTTTTTATTGAAAGAGTTCAGCATCATTGGTCTCATTGTTTACTATTTAGGTAATGCATTTTTTTGCTCTGGCTACTTTTTAAAAATTTTTTATCACCTCCCCTGAGTTGGCTCCCTTGTCTGTTTTGCTCATTGTTTTTGCTTATTGTCTGCTTGTGTGTGTGTGTGTGTGTGTTTTTCCGCTGGTTGTCAGCTCATTATCTGCTCGTTGCCTGTTTTGTTTTCTTTAGGAGGCTCCCCTCTGGCTACTTTTAAGATCTGTTCTTGGTTTTTGATTTTCAACAGTTTGATACCAGCTGTGTCCAGATTTGGGTTTCTTTCCTCCTTAGATCTTGATGGAGCTCTTGGGTCCTTGCATGGACCAGTTTTGCACTGGTCTAGACTATAGGCTTTTCATGTATTTTTTTCTGCTTCATTTGCTCCTTCCCTCCTTCCTGAAATCCAAATAAATCCATGCTGTACTATTTGGTACGGATGATGAGTTTATTTCTTTCTTCACTCTTCTTTTCTTTGTGTTTTATTTGGGAAATCTTTATTGAAATGCTTACTGAACATTTCAAGTCCATTGATCTGTTTCTGTGCTGTTTCCAGACTGTATTCTTCAAATGATGTTGGATTGTTCCTTTGTAGTACTTCTTTTTGGCTTGTGGCTGAAATTCCCCAACTTTTCACTGATGCTGTTGGTTTTTCCAATAGATTTATTAGCATATTTTCATCAGTTAGTTTAACTTTCTGGCTGATAATTTCAACAACTGGGTGATCTCCAGATCTGCTTCTATTGATCATTTCCTTTCTGGACAATAGCTCATGAAGTTGTTTTTGTTGTTGTTGTTGTTTTGCTTTTTAAAAAATATGTTTCATAAGTTTTTATATGCCAGACATAAAGAAGTTCAGTGGAGTTTTAAATAAATAATAATCACCTCTAGAGAGGTGCAAATCTTTCCTTCTATGAAGTTGCTCGAGTAGTGAGTCAATTTGATTTGTATTTGAACTGGTTCAGGAATATGTTGCAGCTTTTGCTAAATTCAGTTTGCCACTCACTTCAAATGTTTTAAGATAGGAAGAATAGGTGTAAAATGGGGCATTTTGGGGACATTGGAATTGTTCTGAATGACATTGCATTGATGGATACAGGCCATTATACAGTTTGTCAAAACCTATAAAAATGTGCGGCATAAATTGTAAACTATAATGTAAACTATTGACCATGGTTAGTAGCAATGCTTCAATATGTGTCCATCAATTGTAACAAATGTACCAAACCAATGAAAGATGTTGTAAATGGGGAAAAGTGTGGGAAGGGAAGGGGGTGGGGTATATGGGAATCCCCTATATTTTTGATGTATCATTTATGTAATCTAAAGCTACTTTAAAATTAAAGTTTAAAAAAAGGGAAAAAATTTAAAAGGTTGGGTCAGAAATTTCTCTTTAGCAGATCCTGGGACCTGCACACCTTACCAAATTATTTTATCTTTTTGATTTTGTAGGGTCTTCAGTGTGTGGTTTTGTTTGTTTGTTTGTTTTGTTTTATGTTTAACTTTTAATTTTGGTTCAAGGTTTAGGAAATAAAAGTCTTCAAACTGAAACTAGGTAGGCTCTTTAATTTACTGTTTCTTAGGTGCAATTATATATGGGCTAAGAATTTACCCATTAGTTTTTTCTAGCTACTGCTTTGGAATTGAGGTTTCTTTTATTGATTATATACTAATAACAGAAGTAAAACTTGTTCAGTGAAGAAAAAAATCAAAACAGACAAACAAACTAAAAGGAATCAGTAATTACTTCTGACAAAGCATTTTTTTAACATTGTAATGTAGATCTTTCTAGATATGTTTGCATTTGTGTTTGTTTGTGTAGTTGATAATGTATACATTCATAGTTTTATTCTTTCAGCAAATATTTTTTTGTGCACCTACTCTCTGCTTGAGTTGTTCAAGGAGCTAGTGATAGATCAGTGAAGAAAACAGATATAGTCCATGGTCTCACACAAGTGGATACAACTCCAAATCAGAGACCTCAAAAAATATATTCAGTATAGACAGTAGGTATATAATTTATGTTTTGGTTTGTTTCTAAAAATTGGAGTTATTAAGCTGCATTTTACTCACTCAATAATATATTGTAACTTCCCAGTTAAAGATGCCTTATGGTTTCCCCTCATTCACATCATCTGAAATCAAATAGAGACTGTAAAGAGAATGAAAACAGAGAAAAACACTATATTTTTATAAATTTTAGAAAGGATTATATATATTTTAAAAATAAAAAAATAAAGGGCTATAATCTAAATCACATTCTATTTATAATTCACAATATATCAGATAGGAAATATTACAAATATAATATGAAACATGAAAACATGAAAAAAATTCTTATACAAATTTGAATTTGAATTTTCTTATACAACATAAAGTCCAAGGGTCCTGTAACAGCTTCATTATGCCATCAGGTACCCAGGCACCTTCTACCCTTGTGTTCACACATTCTCACTATGTGTTTTGGCCTCATGATTATAGATGACTGCGTTGCCTCCAGCATCACGATCATGTTCAATGCAGGAGGAAGTGGGCAGGGGGGGATGGTGGGAGGACAAAGACAAATGGGTGCATGCCACTTGAAACTTTGTCCTCTCCCCTTTTAAGGATCCTTCCCAGAGAGCCCGCCCAAAGATTGTTTAAATATCATTGGCAGTAATTGTGCCACATGTCACAATTGTGTGTTTGGGAGGTTTGGAAAAGTTGTTTGCAAGGGCATATTGGTATAGCTAAACTATCATTCTGACACAATACAATGTTACTATACCCAAACTGTAATCCTGACACAACACAGCGGAATAGGAGCAGATAACTGAAGATGGCAACAGCACATTCACGCCTCAGCAGATCTCAAAGAGCACACTGAGTTCTCTGAGGAAGGTGGCATGCCTTAAAGGGCCAAACTAGTGATGCCTTTCTGGGAACATCAAAATCTAATTGTGCCACCAGCCTGCAGGCATAACCCTGAGCATTGTGTGACATCACAGAAGACTGCTAAATTCATAAAAATACCTTATACTAAAATACCTTACAATTAACCATATTGTGTCTATTAAGTATGAATGGGAAATCAAGGGTGGCCAGATCTTTGAGAAAAATCTGCAGCATAACTGAAAATAAATGAAAAAATGTCACATAAGAAGAATTATTATCTGGGAATCAGTTAACAAACAAGCTATAATTATATCTTTGGAGAGGTTCTAGAGTATATTCTATCTATCAAACAATAATATGACTCTATGAAAAAGGAGAAAGAGCAAACTTTCATAAATTAGAAATATGATTCCTTAAATAACAGGCAATCTGAAGATAAAGTGGGAATGTCTTTGAAATGTAGAACCAAATCGAAAATATGAGCAAAATATATGAGACAGAGAGAGTCATTCCAGGAAAGTCATATATAAAGAATAGATTTTCAAAAGAGAGGACAGAGAAAATTAAGAAAAAGGAATTTAAAACTGTTCTATGATTTTGAAAAGATAATGCATTTGATATTTTCCAGAAATTCTTTAAGGAACACCATCCATAAGATAGATAAGATTGGCGATCTTCTAGACAAACTCAAAGAAACCGCTGAAATCCAAAGAAAAAGAGAAATATTTGCAAATAGCCAGAGGGAAATAAAGAATGCTTAACTTTGATGGAGAAACGATTAAACTGACAGGTGATTTCTCACCAAGAGCAACAAAAGCCGTAAGCCAGTGGAATGACTTCTTCCAGTGTATTAGAAGAAAGTAAATGCCAACCTAGAAATTCATATCCATCATTTTTTAAAGAATAAAAGATAAAATTTTGCTTTTTTGGATATTTTTAAAGGGAAAAATTCCCATAGAGGTTAAAATCAGCAGATTTCATGAAAGGAAATTCTAAAGGATGTATAAAAGTGGATAAATTAACTTAAACACTGGTAGGATTAACTAAAAATGTTTTGTGAGATTTAAAAAAATATCTAAACAATCAAAATGCTGAAAAGGTAGCAAATAGATTGGGGGCATTTAAATAAATTCAAAGTGTTCTAAGTTCCATGTACTATTCAGAAGTAAGGCAAACAAATATATGGACTCACTTTAGAGTTGATAGTCAGACTGGATAAAATATTAGATGCTGTTTACAATGGATATAGCTAAAAACAAAATATACAGAAAGGTTGAATGTGAAAAAATGGGAAAGATACAACATGCAAATACCTATCAAAGGAAACTGGTCTACTTAATATCAGACAAAATAAAATTGAAAGTAAAAATTATTACTAGACAAAATGACTCATTTTATAATGATAACTTGGATTCACCCAGAAAATATAACCCATCTCTAATTGATATGCACATAATAACATTGTCTCAACATATAAAATGTACGGGTGCAAAATAAAACAATAAGACATAAGTCAGGAGGGAGGTAAATGGAGTCAAAGTGTTGCAGGAATTATCTGAGATGAAATATTTCACTGGTTGATATTAGAAATTATCTCCTCATTTCTAGAGTGGCTATTAAAGAATGGAAAAAGAATGTGTAAGTTAAAAACCAGTATGGAGGAAAATATAATGGAAAAGAGCATTTAGTTCATTCAGAAAGACTAAAAGAGAGAAAAAGAAATATGGAAAAGTTGGGGGAAATTTAAATTACATCAAATCATGGCTAATCTAAAGCCAAACACAGTAAGATTAAGATTAAATGGGCTGGAGAATCTCTGCTTCTGGTGAGGAATCAGTAAGTCATAGCAGACCAATGTTCCTGATGCAAAACCTAGAAAAACTTGATATTTTATTAAAAGTACATTTTAACGGCCTTAGAGAACCATGAAAGCTACAGGCATTAGAAGAATTGTTAATCTAGAATAGACTGATAATTGTCAGTCGGTTTTTACCTGGGTTCGTTTGACAATTTTGGAACAGACTGAGAATCAGGATTGACCCAGAAAGAAAAGCTCTCTGGGGGGAAATAGAACAAGATCTAGCAGAGCTCTTATCAGTTGTACAGGACTGGAATGACAAATTGGAATTTGAGGGCTCGTTTCTTCATTTAACACTGAAATATTGGAGCTGTGTAGATGGCCGGAGATCTATGCTGAAACATCTAAAAATCAGAGCAAAATTTTTTTGTACTTGTGTGATGCTTAGGAAACAAAGACATGATAGTGATGTAGAGCTTGACTCAAGCACACAGATGATCTTTTTAAAGACATTATAGAACTGTCTGAGACAGGAGGATGGAGAACAGAGTTTGCAAACTCTTAAGGGCAGAGTTGAAATGTCCCCATTCTTTTAGGGCTTGAGGAGTGACACCTGAGAAACAGGGACAAGCTAGAGGTAGATGGAATCATTATCACTACTGAATCCAAACCCTGAACCATTTCAATACTTTGTGTACTGGGTTGACTATTGTCCCCTAAAATTCATGTCCACACAGAACCTCATTATGTGATATTATTTGGAAATAGGGTCTTTGCAGATATAATTAGTTAAGATAAGGTCAAATTAGGTGGGCCCTAAATCCAATATAACTAGCATCCTTATAAGAAGAGGGAAATTGGACACAGAGAGATAGGCACAGAGGAAAGACAGGCATAT
>JAQZBX010049340.1:0-19943 GCA_029593785.1 Cabassous unicinctus | reverse complement strand
TATGTTCATAGATATAATGTAGAAGTTACACTGAAATAAAAGGCCATGAGTACAACCATGAATACAATATATAAAATATCAAGGGATAAACATGAAAATGTAAAAATTATTTTGCTAGATGAAACAGAGAAAAGCTTAGTGCATCTATGTGCAGGCGGAATGAATTGTTTCATCCTAGCATTCTACCCAATGCAGTGTGAACATGAGACAATGATAAATCTCTCTAGATTTTTCTTCAGTTAAACCAACATGAGGATATGAAGATGACACCACAAATCCAATATTTAACTCCTACTACTTAGCATTTTAAAAAGAGTGTTTACAGGACATAATAATTGATTTTATACAAGGAAAATCTTTAATTATGGTTAATTTCTGCTTATGTATTTAAATGTCTCCTAGTTTTTCTTAAAAAGTCACATAAATATTTTATCTAAATTTTAAGAAAATACATACATTATTTTTATTTGTTTATTATTGAAACATTATTTCCCATTTAAAAAATCAGCTCCTTAGGGAACTGGCAAGATCTAGTAAACATTCCACCCAAAGCCCTTTTAATCTCCCTATTCCTCAGGCTAAAGATGATGGGGTTTATGAAGGGGGGCACCATGGAGTAGAACATGGAAGTGAGGAGGGTAAGGATTGTTGATTCATTTGAGATGGGGCTCAAACAAGCAAACAGTACAGAAATGATAAACAAAATAATAGTAGCTATTTGGTGAGAGCATGTTGATAAGGCTTTGTTCTGGGCTTCCACACAACACATCTGGAGCACAGTTAAAAAGATGTTAACATAGGAGGTGAATAAAATGACAAAGCTTATTAAGACAAGGCAAAAACTTACAGCAAGTACCACAGACTCAGACTACTGCACGGCCTGAGTTGAAATTTCTATGACTTGAGGGATGTCACAGAAATATTGATGGATTACATTTGACTTTGTGAAGGGAAGCCTGAATATGGTACCTGTGTGGATAGCAAAATAGACCAGCTCCCTCACATATGTTTGTGCTAATTGTATGCACAAATGCGGAGTCATGGTGACCCCATAATGCAGACAGTGGCAAATGGCAATGTAACAGTCATAGGACATTGCCACAAGAACAAAACCTGTGGATCCAAAGAAGATAAATAAGAATGCCTGAGAAGCACATTTTTTGAGAGAAATAAATTAACTGCCTGTTACGGAATTCACGATTGAATTGGGAACAGTTACTGAGATGTAACAAAAATCCAACAAGGATAAATTGCCTACAAAGAGTACATTGGGAAGTGAAGGCATTGATCTGTCACAATAACAGTAACGGTAAGAAGCTTTCCAGTCAGGGCTTCCAGATAGATCACTAAGAACATTAGATCTTGTAAGACTTGGAGTCCCCAGGAGCTTGAGATATCCATCAGGATGAATTCCATGAAGATGGTACAGTTACTCATGTCTGCTAATACGCTGCTGTCTCCTTAGAGTCAAAGGATATAGTGATAACATGATGTTGCAAATCAAAATGGAGAGCATCCAAAGTTTCATCATACAGAGTAAATGTTATATTGCCATAAATTGGTATGATGCTTATAGATATCTATATCTCATAAAACTGTTATATGATTTTCAATGCTTAATTAATATATATCACAATGAAAGAATTAGGACAAGGAGAAACATACAAATGCTAATAATATTTAAGACTGTCACAATATTTTGGTTGGATTAGAATTTGGTAAAACTACGTGTAAAAATTAAAGTACAAACAGAAGAAGGAAAGAGCATAAAGATCAAAAATGACACACATGAGGATTAAAATATAAGTTTTCAGTTTCCAAACATTACTTTCCTTTCTCTTCATTGGGCATATCTTAAAGGGTTAATTTTTATAATGGTGTGTTTTTATTCTAAACCATATGAAGAAATGTATATCAGCCTTATCTGTTATGTGTGGTGATCTCTTTCTGAAAGACACTGAAATACTTATACCTCTGACCATTCTCAGGGGATCAATCCACTAATTGCAGCCTTGAGAAAAGCTGTGTTCTTTTAATGCCTTTTTCCCCACAGATATCTTGGCCAATCTGTTGAGGTAAATTAGATTGATGACAGCCTTTCTAATTTTGAGGTATACCGAGTTGGGGTTTTGTAAAAGGTAAGGAAGCACAAGTTCAAAAGTCTGACTTGTGGGTTAATGTTTGCTCATTGACATTTTAGAGGCCCTGTCTCATGATAAATGGATCAGTAGACTATGGAAAACAGTATAAAATGGTATGAGTATATACATCATAAGTTTAAATTAATGTTTTTATAGCATGTACAACAGGTAAAATAAAAGAGTGTTATTGAGTTCCCCTCACAGGAATTGAATTAAAAATTAAGCAAAACTGTCTCACATAGACACAAAATTTGAAAAGTGACCAAGTAGAATGAACAAAAATCACAATTGCAGCACAATGTAAATTTCTAATCTATGTTGGGACAGTTCCTGATGCTTAGTTTAGCTTTCTTACTGAGGAAAGAAGGTTAACTCAGAATCCTGAGTGAATATTGAGAATGCTCACCAAGAAATGCTTTTAAAAACATGGAGATAAAGTCAAGAAAAAATCCTCAAAATCCTATATCCCTGTCTCAAGATCTCAAAGGAAATGAAAGCAATGAGAAAAGAAGGTAAATATTCTACTTGGAAAACAGTGATGTTTGTTAGGGATCAGTATACGCAAAAGGATACAAGTCTGGAAGGATAAATCATTGCACAGAGAAAAAAAAATAGACCACCTGAGAGAGGATTTTATTGTTGAACTGTTTAAAGATAAGCATATAAATTAATAAAAAAGAATGTCCACAACTGCTATGCCCTCATTATTATTAATAATTCTCAATGACTATGTGTGTACATAAATTACCATTGTTACAACCATCACAAATTATTGCATCATTTACACTTATCATAAGTAATTTTACATTTTAAGTGATTGGTATGATGTCTATATAGAGAGTCCATAAAATATCATCACCCCAGCTTATAATAGAATAACTCCAAGTTTTTGAAAGAGAAGATTCAGATGTTAACAAAATTAATTTGATTGGCAGGAAGGATCATACTAATGTCAATTCTAAGCCTAAGAAGTCAGTTAAGAACTTAGGTGATCACATGTTTGATACCCATGCACAAGTTCAAGGATGTTCCGATGAATGGGAAGCAACCATTGAGCCCTTAAGGCATCCAAATCTAACACCAACATGGAGCCAATAATCCCATTTGCTAAACAGTGTAGCTCATGCTTCATTAGGGTATATCACTATATAGTTATCTAGCCAGAAAGCTGGATATCTCACATATTTTCAGAATTATTTACTCAATGTAACATTTTACAATTATCTAAGTTATATAAGCATCTAATCAAGCCCACCACCACTTAGAACCCAAAAAATACCTATATAACATGGTGATATATAATTGAGCTAGGTAGTAGGAATTCCAAATTTTCTGAGAGCAGAAATCTCTAAAATGTTCTGTTCTTCTCAGAATTCCAGTAACTTAGCATCCTTCCATTTTGTTTTATTTCTTTATATGCCTGATGTACCATGATAAAGTATGGCTGCTTTTTCAGGAAATGAGATGATTTATATCTTCAAAATATATGTTAAAATGATAGTGAAACCTCAGAAAAATCATGGATATAACCTGCTGTAACCACCCTTGAATGTCCTTCATGAAGACCTTCAACATTTAGGATGAAATTCTATTCTAGTGATTCCCACAGGGCCTAGCCATGTTGACATAGAGTAGTACTACAGGTTACTTGGTGTTACAAATTTGAAGGATCTACCATAAATAAGGGTTTATGAAGAACTGAAAGGAAACCTTCCACTCCAGTTATGGTAAAAAGTTATAAATAGGAAAAAAATTCTTATATCCTCTCCCTGATGTTTTATCCCCTTTTATTGTCTGGAAATTATCCAAATTTTAGCACATGATAAATCTAAATATTTGACCTTAGGTTTTGACACAGAAATCACCATAGCAATTTCCACCATTTTTGTTTAATTGTTTTAGAACTCACATATCACACTACTTGGGAGCATAAAATAACTTGATATTCCACAGCTATCTATATGTATACTTATCTAAAGAGTTTGAGCATATCATGATTAACAGAAAAAATCACACACCACAAATTTATGATACTATTTTTAAACAGAGAGGGTCAAAAAGTCTCACAAATACAATACCGATAGACAAGGATACTTATTTTGCAAACCAAATCAACAGTAGGTTCACAATCATCCTGTTCTTTCATACCAGGAAATGAGCAACCCAAAAGGTATATCAATCAAAAACACAATGGCTTCAATCTGAGGAAGGCATCCTTCAGGTTTTTCAATTGATTTTGGGTCAGCAAGAAGAAAAAATGCTGTGTAGTCATCCAGGAATGTTTTTAGTAGACATTAGAGCAACAGTCTCCCCTGTTAAGTCCTTCCTCCCCCCACCCCCCAACTTTCTTATGGAGAATAAAAAGATGTGTGTTGGGACTCAGGAAACAAAAACATTGTTTCTCTTTTACTTTGCCTCTATGCATTAGACTCCAACTTTTCATTCTGCTTTTCTTCTCAGTTCTACCACCACTAGCCAATTTGGTCAGAAACTTTGGCCCAATGGGAATGCATTATTATATGCACACCAAAGGCCTTTTCCATTATTTCCAGATTTTCATGGCCCAGTTCACCATCTTTTGGTGGCTGCCCTTCACTACCTTGCACTCCTATGTCTCTGTCTTAGTTTGCCAGACCGTCTATGACAAATAACAAAAATCGATTGGTTTAAACAACAGTAAGTTAATGTCACAGTTTGGGAGTTTGACCGGGTTTACTTTATTCAAGAGTCTGTAGCACTCAAGAAATCTTCTGTCACATGGCAATCTCTCTCTCTTTGTGTCTGAGTCTCTAGTTTCTGCTGACTTCTGGCTTCTATTTCTGCATGTCACTTCCTTTGCTCATAAGGATTTCTGCCATACTGAATTAAAGTTCACCTTCATTTAGTTTTGCCATGCTTTAAGTATTAATTACATCTTCAAAGTTTCTGTTTGCAAATGGGTTCCCACCCTCCAGAATATGGATTAAGACTGAAAAATATATTTTATGGGGTACCTGATCTACTTCCCAACAAACCCCAAACAATACCCTCTAAGATTGCATCCATTTTGTGATTACTTTCCTAAGTACTGCTTTTCCTCTGGACTACCTCATCTAGAGATGGGATAAAAATAAAATAAATATTAGAGAAAGCTAACAAGTCAATCTCGACCACACAATTCCTCTGCCTATTTTACTCCAATATTCCCCAAACACCTAAAGCACTTTAATTCGGTTAAAGATTCAAAACAAAGGGGTTACTCATTGCATGTATCCATCAATCAAAAATGTTACCCTCCCAATAAAAATTCTTAATGTTATGAATATCATTTGTATAATAATTAAGAGCTACACACTTTAGAGGGTATCAATGTTACCCTGTGGTCCCCAACCAAAATATTACCCTGGCTTCTGTACCACATATTTCAACACATTCAAAGTGGTAGCTTTATCCTCAGGAACTTTTGTTAGTCCATAACATCCAGTCTTCCAATGCCTTTTCTCTTTCACATGGTAAGAAAATTCAGTACATCTGGATTTTGTTGTCAGAAGACTTCCCTAAAGCTTCCTTATAATTTTTTAGGTTCTCAAACATAAACTCTCAAACATACAATTTTCTTGTTCTTCTACCTTAATTAAATATGTAGACAATATATGCTCTTCTGTTCTCTTATACAACTTTTCAATTGGAATGTTTTTATTTCTTCAAAACCTTGGCTATGAAATGACATAGAGCTTCTAAAAATAAATAACAATTTTGCCAGACCCATGTCCGCTAGCTAGGTCATGATCCCACCAGGAAAACAAGTCATCTCACCAGGAAGAATCACAACTATTCAGAGTGTCCCTCGCACTATTACTGAAAGAAAATGTAGAGATTTTCTAGGACTTAAAGGACATTGTTGTCAGTGAGTTACTAAATCTTCTGACATAGCTCCCCGCTCAATGACATGACTAAAAATGTCATTCTTGAACTCCTCTTGAAGGTACCAGCAATATTTACCTCAACAAACTCATGGCTGTGGTAACTGTTTGAATTTCCTTTATGAATCACAAATGGAATCCCACAAGTATTAAAGTTTTAAACTAATCCATTCCTGTGGGTGTGGGACATTTATATTGGGCTATGTCATTGAGGGGTGAGCCAGCTTGGGTCTCCATCCTCTTGCTGGGTCTGATATAAATGGAGACACACAGAGAGAGACACACACACATGGAGAAAAAGAAAGCTACCATTTTGATTCAGACATGTGAGAGAAAGGACTCCAGGATCACCAACAGCTGACCTCAAGGAAAGAAGTCCCAAGAGGCTCAAGGAGCCAAAGCCAGGGGAGTGATGACTAATTGGTCACAGCTGAGTTTAAAGAGAAAATAGCTAGACACACGCAGACCATCTTGCCTGATAACCACATGGCAGTAAGCTAGGATCAACAGTAGCTGACTTTGGTGAGAAAGCATCTCTGATGGTGCTTTCGTTTGGACATTTTATATCTTCAGAACTGTAATTTTTACCTTTAAAAAATGCCCATTATGAAAGCCAACCCATTTCTAGTACATTGCATTGGAAGCCCTTTGGAAAACTAAGCTATTATACAGAATCCTTATAATCTTAGAAGATATTTGAAGAATATTTTCATAATATAGAAATAAAGTAAAAATGTTGAAATGTATAGGAAGAAATGATTTCCTTCCTCCTGTGGTAAAAATTATCTTCTTGACTATTTTTTAATCATAGGAAATATATATCAGGAAAAAAATAAATTCCACATCTGCCACATAAGATAAAAATCAACACCCAGAAATATCAATGCAGAACATCAGAACCCATGAATTTCAATATCCTATTTTAGGAGAAGTCAAAAGGATGAAGGTACAGAACAGTACTAGATTTTTATCAACCCATAGACATTGGGAACCAATGGTTCTACAAATTCAAATATCTGGAGGGGAATATCATGGATAATAAATCTACATAAAATTTAAATTGAAATGCACATCACAATGTGACAAAAATATCATAGTAATGAATATGAAGTTCTAGAAATGTAACCCATGGCCTTTGTGAGAGTGAAACGTGAATATAAAATTGTCAGTGATGTCTTTTCCTAGGGAACATCTATGAAGATGACAGGTAGATTCAAATCACTTTAAAAAGCTGCAAGATGGAGTCTTCAATTTTCCAAAATTTGAAAATATGAGGATATATTTTAGGCATTAGAGGAATGTGACCAAATATAACACTTTTACTAAGATTATTCCAAAGAAGAATGCATGGTCCCGGTATGGATAACAGAATTGATGAGCTCACCTGCCAGTGAACCACAAGCTGCCTGAGTGCACAGACACAGGGTGATGGGGAGCCCATTGCAGAGAGTGGCAAATGGCAACATGACAGTTATAGTACATCATGACAAGATCTGAGCACCCAAATAAAATATACAGGAAATATGACCGGCACATGCTAAGAGAGAAATTAATTTACTGTCTGCCAGAGAATTCAAAGTCAATTTGGGAACAGTAACTGAAATTCAGCAAAGCTCTATGAGGCATAAATTACCTATAAAAAAGCACATTGGAGAGTGTAGCTGTAGGTCGGTAATATTGACAATAACAGTTAGATGATCTCCAGTCACTCATGTCGGCTAAGTCATTAAAAAGAGCAGACCTTGCAAGACCAGGAGCTCCCAAGAGCTTGAGTTGTGGCAAAATGGTGAAGTTTTCCATGTCTGCTGATATGATGCAGCTCCTTGCAGTTAAGTATAGAATGATAAGATGAGTTATCAATCAAATTAATGAAATGAGAAGTAGTACAAATACAAATAAATTAACACTTAAAGAAATATGGTGAGTCCACTGCAAGTTTATAAAACAATTTTTAACGATTTTTAAATGGATGTACAGCAAATTTCATATGACACAACCTTTTGAAAAATGAATTCTACATAACAAAACTGATAGAATGAATACAAATTTCTCTTAAAAATGTAACATTCTAAAATATTATCCTTATTATTATATTATAAACAAAAGAATAATATAGAAATTTTTAAATATATTTATCAGAAAAATCGATGCACTGATTTTTCAGTAAAAATATTGCAATATTTTAAAATATTGTAAAATATGTATTGATTAAATAGACACAACAAAGGAGGTAAATTAGTGAATACTTTATTTCAAATATATTTGTTGATCTCATCTATATATTAATTATAATATTAAATTTCTTTATGTATATTCCTCATTTTATATACACATGGAAACTATTCTGTGATATCTTCCTTTTTTCTTAAATTTTTAATTGTTTTTAATGTATCACTATTTATTTAAAAAAGATCACATGAATTAGAACAATAAAGTCTAATTTCATACTCTTATAAGATCCAATAATTATAAGTGCATAAATCCACTTAGATTTATGCTAGCTATATAATTTTATTGCATCTATCTATCTATCTATCTATATCATCTTTTGATCTATCTATCTCTGGTTATCTATTATTGCATGTAGGAGTGTGTGTGTATGAGAGTATAGTGAGTGTGAGAGTGTGTGTGTGGTATAGGTTTTAGTAATGGATCCATTTTAATTTTTCTGGCCACTCAAAAATTTTTTATGAAAGAAAAAAATAATTTTTATGAACAAAATACCTGAAAAAGGTTAAGATATGAACTCAAAAATATATTAATGAGGGCCAGAAATGCTTGCTGAAGATAGACTGAAGACTATCTACAGTGTATACAGGAATAGTCAATGACTAGATAAATCATAGAGGACAATTCTTCATCCTCATTTGAGAATTAGACACATATTTAAAATCCAAAAATCACCAACAGTACCCTAAATAAAGTAAAAGAAAAAACAAAAGATGGAGAATACTGTGGTAATTTGTTTGTATTTGAGTGCTTATTTATAAGCCTTTCTCACTCACCATTTTTGTGACATTTAGATGTTCTCACCATCCATACCCTCAATTTAATTCTGCCAATTCACTCTTTCCATATATAACTAAGTTGCAGATGTGTATTCCTGAGAATACCACAAATCACAGGAAATCCATAACCACCGTTCAACCCTGCTATATAAGAATACAATTTTAAGATCATTAGATTTATACACAAAAATCTATATATCTTCACATACACAAAACAAAACATATTTATATATCTTCACACATTAATGGGAAAAAATTGCATAGAAATGAAAGGGCTATTATAAAATACCCCAGTTTAATGAATTCAGAAGGAATGTGAAGGATATATGAATAAATATACACACACACATATATATATATGAGGGAGTATATATATATATGTATATGAAGAAAAACACAGTGTACTGAAAAAGAAAAATGAGATAACAATACATCTTTTGAACTTTACATATGTGTTGGTTGAAGTAAATCAAATACTGGGAGGAAATTATTGTAAATAAAGCTTACATAAAAATACATGCCAAAAAGTATGATTTAATAGTGATAATATATGGAAAGAATAAGAAAACAGAGAAAGGGAAGGAAGAATATTACAAAATAATTACTGCTAAGGAGAAAGGGAATCATGCATTTGAAATGAGGTAAAGAGGATTAATAAAACTTATATACTTAACCACAATGTTTCAAATTACATAAGTGAAGCAAAGAATTAAAGATGAGACCTTATCCAGGAAATTATGAATCAGATTACCAGAATAGAAAATCAGAAATGTGAAGTAATACACTCTTTAAAGCCCACTTGCACTTAGGGTACTTTATGAATGAAGTGACTGAAAGTTCCAGATAAGGCATATAATGTCAAACTTCCAAATTATTAAAGTAGGATAGAAAACTGGAAGAAGATTGTCATAATTGGATTTTGATATGATAGGACATGTTCAAGAATAGCTGTATTTCAAAAATAAGTTCATATATATGGAGAAATTCTACAAATATTATAGTGACATAACAAAGATCAACTCATCTAAACCCGGTTATATTTCCTCAGAATTATATGTAATTTAAAATTAGAAAATTAAATATAATGAACTATGACATTTTTTGAAGAAGAAATATAAGATAATTTTCCATGAATCAGAAAATATTTGTTATACTAAAATACTCATTCATGACAAAAAAGCTTACACAAAAACTTCATTTCTCTTATGCCAAACACCATAGAACAAAGGCATGACAGAGGCTTCCTGTTATAGTGTAACTGTCAACTTTTGCAACAGTGATGATGCAAACTTGTGAGGCAAGAAAATGAAAATAAAATGTATAAGAATTCTAAAAGGAGTAAAATACCTGCCATTAGCAACAGATACAATTTCTAATGTGGAGGTTAAAAATTCTGCACAGGTAATATGGAACTATCATTGAAAAAGTTTTTGAGAAGTCTATTGGTTGCATAAATTAACAAAGAAATATCAACAATGAAGTAATTAATATGAAAGAAAAATAAAATATAAAACAAAAAGTAGCATGAAATTATGTTATACACACACACACACTTATATATGCAGATATGTAGCATAGATACACCAGACCTTGTGGAGAAAATTACAAATTCCATTGAGAGAAAACCAATATTATAATAATTTTGCAGATATCATCAATTGCTTAAAGTAAGAGGTAATTTTATAGAAGTAGAAAGAAGACGATGAGAAGGAAGAGGAAAATTACAGAAATATACACAATAGAAATATATTTCTGCATTTGACTATATTATGATGAAAATTTCTTTCTCTAGAATCAACATGAGGGCACTGAACTGGATATTATAAGGCACTTGTAATTTAACTTTAAGGCTTAAAAAGGAATTCCAAAGAGGAAGCCCAAAATCTTATTTTAGACAAAGCAGCATCTTCTTCACCTTTGGTATTGAATGAAAATAAAATGTGTAACCACAGGTTACAGGCACAAAATCAGTGGAAAGGAAAAAATATATCTGAATGCACCAATTTCTAATGAGGTTGTGGAGCCAAAGACATGTGGATTCGTTGCTTGTTTGTCTTCCTAAGTTCGTATAACTTCTTTGGAAACCCATTTGTTATAGTATTAGCTAGCTAGGGCTAGTTTAGGATGCAGTAATGAATGAATTTTAGTTTGGGCTGTGGGCCACAATGATTATTTTACACATATGACACACATCCATTTGTGTTGGCTATGGCTTTGCTCCATACAACCCACATTTGAAGAACAGGCTAACGGAGAACCCTTTATATGGAAATTTATTGGTTCTTGTGACAGATATAAAAGATAGTAAAGAGAAGTATATATGTTAAGAAGCAGGAGAGCAGGGCAGGAAGTCTGTTCCTGCCTCTTCTGCCCTGGGCCAGGAAGAGTGATGTGGCTGGAGCTTTGGGGGCCTCATTATGCCTGCATTTTCAATTTTCAGAGTCTGTTGACTGCAATCTTCCTGCTTTATGTACCTGTGCTTATATCTGGTCCTTGGCACCCATCTTCCTGGACAGAAATAAAACTGGACTGTCGGGTTTTATTTTGGAAGTGTGCCAGAATTGGTTAATGAAAGAGTCCTTATGTTGTATAGGGATGACCTTTAGTACCTTAGGATAGATTGGGACAATGCCAGAATTTGATTGCCCCAAGATTTCAAAATGAAAAAGAACTGTGCCAAAAATAATGGGAAGAGTGGTTAAATATTTTATCTCTGAACATTGAATAAGATAAATTTCCAACTGCTGTTCTTTATTTTTATGCTGCTGGACCAATGTTCTATATAAATTAAGATGTAATCAAACTTGGAGTTTAATGTCTGCAACCATCAACCTCAGTACTGTCACTACAATATTACTTTCTGCAAATATCTTCTGTTGTGTTTGATACCAATTTTTAGTGAGGTACCTCTAAGGCACATAGAAAACTATTGGTGAAGTATAGTTTAAAGAAATTTGAATATCATTTCTCATAATATAGTAATAATTACAAATACATACAAAATATGCTAACAATAAATGATTATTCTAATATTGAGATAAAAATGAATTTGATGATTTAAAAATTACAAGAAAGAAACTCAGAAAAAATAAGCAAGTTAGAGAAACTTAAGTTTCTTGACTGCTATATTCTACCTCTTAAAGGGAATATCAATGAAAAACACATGCTTTGAAATATCAGTATAGAGCTTCAGATATCCCTAAAATAAAATATCAAATTGAAGAAAAAATTAAAACGAAGGAGAAAGAGAAAACTATTAGAAACTGATCAAGAACCTGAGGAATAAAGATCAATGGTTTTACGTAATCAAATATGATTAAGAATACCTGGGAGACTAATTCTTTGTATAAATATAAATTTAAATACAACTCCAGAGTTGGTACAACATAAAATCACAGTCCCACCAGCAAATATCCAGAAGTTTATCTGTGGCCTTTGTAAGACTGTCAGTTGAATATAAAATTGGACAGAGATGTCTTACCCAAGAAACAGCTGTGTACTTGACCCAAGTTGTAATAAAATTAAATTTTATAAGAAATATGATGGTGTTATCATAAAGGAAGAAAGTGAGCAATTCAGACTTTTACCAGGGTTAATAGTTTTTAAACATTTTATTTAAAAATACTTTCAAACTTATAAGACAGTTAAGAAAAATAATACAAACTATATAGACAGAACATAAACAAAACTGGTTTAAGTGCAGTTTTCAATTTCAAGAAATCTAACATTGATTTAAAGTTTATGGTGTATAGTTCAATTTTTTCCTTTGTCCTCAAAATATCCTTTTAGGCCTTCTCTCCTTTCTTATTAGATTATATCCTGGATTATGTATTGAATTTGTCATTGTCTCTTTTAGTTGATCATTCTATTTCTTAAATTGCAGATAACTATATAAAGCATAAGCTTTCAGGTATTAATCACTCCAAAGCATGCCATCAAGAAAGATCCAGGATGTCTCATATTTACTCTGTTTTGGAGCCCTCACCACCTTCCATTACCCAAACTTACCCATATCTGAAAGAGGAACCCCACACACATTGTGCATTAACTCCCTGTATCTCTATCAACTCCCCTACATACACTTTGCTACTAAAATTATAATACCTTTCTCTGTGAGCGTGGATATTCTCCAATGTTTAAATTGTCATTACCATGGGGCTTAAATTAAAATCCTAAAAATACAACACACTCATTTCCTAAGATACCAAATTACCTTCAATTGTATATAAAAGCTATGTTCCTATACTCCCTCTGTCATCCCACCTGTATGTAGTTCATACATTAAGAGTCCAAACCAACTGCATTATCATTATATTTTATGTGTTAAATATTTTAGAGCATATAGCAGGTAAAATATTAGAGCTACAAACCAAAATCACAATAGTACTGGAATTTATATTAACCCACATTGTTATCCTTACAGGAGATCCTTATTGCTTCATGTGGCTTTGATAAATTTTCCAGTATCCTTTCCTTTCAGTCTAAAGAACTCACTTTATCACTGCTGATGGGTAGGTCTAGTAGTGATGAACTACCCACAGTTATTGTTTATCTTGGAAAGTCTAAATTTCACTCTCATTTCTTAATGACTACTTTGCCAGATGTAATAGGCTTAGTGGGAAATTATTTTCTTTTAGGACTTTTAACATTTTGTCCCACTGCCTTCTCGCCTCCATGGTTTCTCTTGAGAAATTGGCACCAAATCTTATTGAGGTTTCTTGCATTTAGCACATTCCTTCTCTATCGTGGCTTCCAGAATTCTCTATCTTTGGAATTCAAAATTTCATTTACGAAGTGTTGTGCAAGTGTCCTTTAGAGCTTATCCATTCAATGAGTTTATTGACTAGCTTGAGGCCCAAGAACAGGGGCTGCCTTGTATCTTTTTAAGCCTGCATTTTATCTTGAGCATGGACATGAATTCTTAGGAATTTCCCTATTTGCAGCGTTATAAATGTCCCCTATTCCACAGTCTACAGTTTCCTCACATTTCCAGGCACTGCAGTGAATGTACTACAGCCAGAAATACTGAGCCATGGTGAGCCTGTTGTGTCAATTTTATCAGTTTCAAATGAAGGCTGAAGTTAAATGAGCACTAGTTCTCTAAGCCTGAAAATGTCTACATATGGATTATAAGTAAAAGGCAGCTTTCATAGATTCAATTTAGAGATATAAAAAAGTTAATTACTTCATCATCAGAATGCCTGCTCATCTGAGATTCAGAAAAATAAAAGTATTTCCATATTGACAGTATAAGTTTTTTTAAACTTTTTGGTGATAAGAGTGCATCACATATTCTAAGAATTATTTGAAATTCTGCAAGTAAAATACAATTCTACTTTTTGCTACATATCACACCACTCTATAAATACTTGTTTCTTACCATGCAGAAATATTGAATTCATGGAGCTAGGCATGTACCTATTCAGCCAGGTCACAGGGAGAGGAAAATGACCCGAAAGAATAGACTATGTTGAGTGCCAGGATTTTACAGTCCATTTTTTCAATGAGGGCAACAATTTTAATACATATCTCTGTGCTATATCTTTGTTGTGTCCTTAATTATTCTTCAGTGGTATCTCAATTAAATCACCTTTTAATTTGTGCAGCTATTGTAAAAAGGAGAATGCAAAGAGGGCAATTTGAATTGAATTCTCTAATTCTAAACACTCAATGTTCTGGTCCAAGGTGACAGTATCCTCAAGTGTAAAGTTCTCTTAAATGTATAGGCAGTTTTGATGGTTCTCACCAATGTTCTCAATGTGGTAACATTCCTTGTCATAGCTCAGAATTATTCTAAACATTATTCAAAGCACTTTAACAATGTGGAAATTTTTTCCCAAAAGAATGTGTGAATTACACAAATATATGGAGTCGAAAAAAATTGGAAGCAGATATTAGCTCACTATCACATAGGAAACAACAAAAAAAGACACAATAAAAACGCTGAATGATTAACATGGGCAGATTGAAATTTAGAACATATATAAAATAAAAATCAAACTTCACTCAAATATTTTTCAGAATTTTTTAATCAAGGAAAACCCTTCTTGAGAACCATATCTGTGAAACATTCTGCCCAGAGCATTGTTTATTTCTCTGTTTCTCAGACTATTGATGATGGGGTTTATGAATGGGGGCACCATGGAGTAGAACATGGCTGTAAGAATATTTTTAAGAGAAGCTTTATTTGCAATAGGATTAAGGGCAGCAGTCACTCCAGAAATTGCAAACAAAATGAGAATTGCCATCTGTGGGGTACAGGTGGATAAGGCTTTGTTCCAGGCATCCACAGAATGCATCTTAAGCACCATTGAAAATATATCAATATATGACTTAACCATGAAGGCAGAACATACTAATGTAATACAAGCACTTAGAACTAAGGTCATAGACTCAGAAAACCAAACATTTGGTGATGAGATCCTCAAAATTTGAGACACATCACAGAAATATTGATGGATCACATTGGACTCTGTGACTGGAAGCCTGAACATGACACCTGTGTGGATAGCAGAATAAATGAAACCATTTGCCCGTGAGGCACCAGCTGCCTGAGTGCACAGACACAGGGTGATGGTGAGCCCATAGTGCAGAGGGTAGCAAATGGCAACATAGTGGTCATAGGACATGACCACAAGGAAGGCCAACTCTGTGGATACAAAGAAGATGACCAGAAAGATCTGGGCAGCACATGCTGGGAAAGAAATCAATTTACTTCCTGCCAGAGAATTCACCATCATTTTGGGAACAGTAACTGAAATGCAGAAAAGGTCTATGAGGGATAAATTGCCTAGAAAGAAGTACAATGGAGAATGCAGATGTGGGTCAGTTACAATGACAATAATAGTTAGAAGATTCCCAGTAAAAGCTACCAGATAAATCACTAAGAACAGAAGACCTTGAAGCACTTGCAGTTCTCAGGAGTTTGATAGATTCATGAGGAGGAATTCTGTGAAAATCGTGAGATTGTCCATGTTTCCTAATATGTTTCCATTTCCTTGTAGTCAAAGTATAAAATGATAAGAATACACTAAAAACTCAGTGCACATTACCCATATTACTCACAAATAAAATGTCCCTATGGCTATCAATGTGGCTTCTCATGAGGAATTTGGCTTTGAAGAAATGGACAAAAGTCCTTTGAAACCAATGAATTCACACATTACTCTTTTCACTTTCTTTCCTAATTCTGTTTTAATATACAAATTTCAACATTCATAGGATCAGACAGTTTAAGTACATTAAATGGTCTAAGATTAGCCCTAAAAACCTTTCAGTTGTTGAGTCATATTAATACCATTTCAGTAATACATATATTCAAATGCAGCCAGGACATAGTCAGTGATTATCTTCCCATTTTCCTCATTAGAAAATGGTCATCTCAGATGTATTATTTAAGAAAGTCTCTGCATAAGCCCATTTGTTTGAACACTGTGCAGTGATGTTCTTCATGTACCAGGTGACTTGGATGTTTGCTTATATCCCCCATTCTTAAGCCAGGTACCTAAAACCAGTTTCTATAACAAGGTTAATGTATGATTGTGATATTATTTTAAGAATAGTTTTAATCCAAAGGTGACCAGATGGATTAGGCATCACCATTCTTTCATTTCAGTTGTGCTATGAAACATGAGTATAAGCCCTTGCTTTCCTCCTTTGCAGCAACATCCATCAAATATTTGATTATTTTAGATTCTAATTGATTCCAATGTGTAGCCAGAGTTCCCTTGCTATCTCCCAAGTTTACTCTCTCACCTGTACACAATATCTAAGAAACGCATCCTACCTGGAATTATACCTCCTAAAAGCAAATTTCTTTTCATCAGTAATGAATTCCAATACATGATGAAGACCTACATTTCTATCCAGGTATCTTGCCTACATGCTTTTCTAGATTTTACTGAATTCTTTTAATTCAAAATCATTATTGTAACCACAAGTATTTTACTTGGACTTGTCTTGAAGCATAACAAAGTATAAAGAAATCCTATTTCAGTCATAATTATACTGTCAATTTTAAAATTAATTACCTTGAAGGGTCTCATTTCAGAACTACTTAGTTTTGTATGTGGAAAACAGAATGGAGGGGTAATAAGCATAAAAATGTTAAAAATAGTTTTTTATTAATACTTTACATATATGATAAATTTGTGAATGCAAAATTGTAAAACAATAGCTAGCATTTTATGCAGATAATGATAATAATGAAAATAATAGTGTTTTAATTTCATTGATTACATACATATGCTTTGTAGCACTTTTGCAATATATTTTGGCAAATTGTTTTCCTATAGTAATCATTCCAATTACAAGTATTTCTTCTGTCATCATCAAATATATGTGAAAAAGAATGTCTTTTAATTAAGCAGAGATTTTATTAAATACCAAAAACAACACTCAGTGATTAAGTGGATACTACTTATATAAATGTTATTTATTACACATAATCAAAATTCCTGATGATTTTTAATATCTTTTATGAAAACTGAACATTATTATTGATCATTATAAGTTTCAGTGCTATCCTCTATCTCTTTAGATTGTATTCTTCCCCTACTTCTGTACAAATTCTCAAGTTTTCTGATGTCACATCTTCTACTTCTGGGTATATCATGATAGTTAAATGCACAACCTTGAGCATAAGAAGGAGAGAAAGCTCATGCACTTATTCCTGTTCCTTATTGCTTCAGGGATATTTAGAAATTTTTTATTTCACAATTTTAAAATGTGGAAGAAATAAGTGGGACACGTATCCCTCATCAATTTTTAAACACATGAAATACAATAATAATAAGAATCTCTGTAGAACATATCTAGTTCCTAATATCCTACAAATAAAAAAAGAATTTGCTCATTAACAACCCCCTAGATATCTCAGCCTATCCATTGATATATCAAAGAATATTTTTGCTTAAGAGGATTGAATTCCATGAATTTCTATGTTAACTCACTGTTGCCTATTAATTTCTTAGCTATCCTTTACCATCTATTTCAAGTAATATTTAAGACATAGTGCTTGTGCTAGTTCAATATCTTGGTAATTTCTGTGTCATTGTATTTTCAGTATTTGTAATGCAGTCTATGTATCACATATATATCATTAGGTACCATCTTTCAGAACTATTCATGTATAACAAAACTAGAATAAGAAATACTCAAACTTTCTGTGAGGATTGGTTAATGATATAGAGCAAAAATAATTAAGTATGCTAGTGATCTTGAAACATATTACAACTATATTAGTGAATTTTTCATTAGACATTTTAAAGAAACATACATATTAAAGCCTGCAACTATACATGAGAAATGAAGGAATACATTTCTCTCCTGCAATGGGAATATTTTTGAACAGCTATGAAGAATTTACAAAATTTGTTATTCTGCCTCATTCTTCTCTGAATAAAATTCAAGAAGTGACTTACCCAGGAAACTCATTTATCTGTAATCATAGGAACAATTGTGCTTCTAGATTCCATATTAACATGAGTATTCTTTAAGCACGACACATATGGGTCATACATCTCAGAAGTCGTGAAGAACTAGTGATTTCACCCTGTAGAGAGACCAGGTTTCCTTCAACTCTTGATTGGTAAAAATTATTTGGCTATACTCTTGAGATCAGATAAAGCTGTATTAGTGTTTATTAGCAATAAATTAGGAGAGATTTCTTTTTAGCAAAAGAGAAACATTCAGAAAAGTTTCATAATCACTGATGATTCAATGAATTTCCAATTTTACATCATATTATAAAAAAAATTATTTGCATTCAATATATCATTAAATCATGCAATTCCAATAAAATTAAATTTTATATGAGTTTAGGTTAACATAAGTGGAAAGAAAGCATATGCTGTTAAAAATCAACACCGGAGGGAGGCAAGATGGCATCAGTTTAGGAGGCTACTCACTGACTAGCGCTCTGGGGACGGCCGATTGTGGACAGGGTCCTGCCTGAGGGTCTGTACTGTGCGCGCATGGAGCGAGAAGCTTGGGTCATCTAGCAGCGGGAAGATCGACAGCGTGGAGTGATCGGTGGAGATTTGTGAGTTTGGAGCCTGCCTGTGGAGATTAACACAGACGGCTGGGCCCCACCCAAAGGGAAAATGACTTGTTAGAACTGCACTCCTGCACCAGCAACTCCTGCTGCCAGTGTGACAGAGGATTCTCTGAGGGAGGGAGGACTCTGACAGAAGTTGGAGAGGGGTTTAACTTCTGTGGATTTGGCTGCCTGGACACCCTCATAGCTTTGGGGAGCAGATAAGCCAGATTGAAACAGCACCAGGTTGAGGGGAGAGGCGAATCTG
Organism: Cabassous unicinctus; assembly: GCA_029593785.1. Lineage (NCBI taxonomy): Eukaryota > Metazoa > Chordata > Mammalia > Cingulata > Chlamyphoridae > Cabassous > Cabassous unicinctus. The sequence continues at coordinate 588 of JAQZBX010049340.1, read as the reverse complement.
CTGAGGAAACCTGATTTACCCAGCAGCCTGCTGACACTAAGGCTTGGCCCCAGAGGGGGTGGAATCAGCCAATTTTATTCTGCACTGAGAAGCATCAGAGCTCCTGCTCCCCTGGGGAGGCCAGGAAGGGGGAAGGGCTTGATTAGTTTCCATGAGCCTATTTAGGGTCCCCTCGGCAAAGGGGGTGATCCAGCAAAGGACTTCTTTTGAGTCCCTTATAATGCCAAAAAAAAAAAAAAAAAAGACAGTCACTTTAAAAAATGAATTCCTGTTCTTAATTTAGTCTAATACTGAAAATCTGCCTCAAATCCTGCAGATAGAACCCTCTAGGGAAATTGATGAACGCAAGCAGGATGAGAGGTTCTGCAAGGACCCTAGAAGGGACACTTCCTCCTTAGCTCTGTTTGACTGCTTGCTGGTGTGTTTGTTTGGCTTTTCTCTGTTTATTTGTTGTCTCTTTCTTTTCTTTCCTCTTTCCTCTCCCCTTTCTGTTTTCCTTCATTTTTTTTAAATTAGGTGCTGCTAGCTTACCTCTTTTGGCTGTGCTGCTTCTTAAGTGTTCTCCCATTCTCTGTCTAAATTGATATT
>JAQZBX010049339.1:0-19946 GCA_029593785.1 Cabassous unicinctus | reverse complement strand
CCCACAGAAATGTGTCACTCTTCTTAGTCTGTCCTTGGTACATGCCCTCCCTTCTATCTCGGTACGCTAAACTGAGCACGTCATGAAAAACACAATAGCTCTTCAGCTCTGGCCCCGTCCCCACCTCTGTAGGCTCATTCTCGATTTGCTGCATCTTGGAGAGCCTCTGCTCCCTCTGGACATTCTCCCCTTTTAAGGTCTCAGGCTGTAGGGTCCTACCCTTCTTCTCTCTACATTTAACAAAACATGTGACATCCTCGAGTCGAGACCTCATCCCAGGTCTTCTGCTTTATCTGCACACCTTCTTGCAGGTGCCACAGTGGTGAAGCCTCTCAGCTCTGGTCTGTCTTGCTTCTGTTCTGGGTTTGTGATCCAGCGTAGGAAAGATGGCCTCTCACCTCACTGCCTCCCACTTCACTTCCCCCCACCTCACTGCCTCCCACCCCACTGCCCCCCACCCCACTTCATCCCACCTCACTGCTCCCCATCCCACTGCCTCCCACCTGATTGGCCAACTGTCATTCTCCCAGCACGGTTTCTCTGGCCCTTTATACTCTCTCAAAATGTCCAGAAGTTTCTCAGAGTTTCCATCCTTTGCCTGTGGACACTCTTTCCTGTCCCTTTCCATTACATCTATTTCCTATTCCAGGCCCAGGTCCCATTTCACCAAGTGCCTGTGATACCTCTTTGAGTTTGTAATTCCCTCTTTGAGCCCATGTTGTTGGTTTTCCATATTTTGTATATTTTTATACGGACACTAAGGTGAAGTCTTCTAATATTAACAAAGGTGTTGATCACTGTCTGAGTCCCTTGAAACACTCCTTTGCTTTCATGATCTTACTCTCTGAACCCACTTTTCCAATTGATGGTGGGTTGGGTGAAGGGCACTTTTTAAAGATAGTGCCAATAGACCTGGAATAAATCAACAGCCAGGCCAGGCAAGTGATAAAGGAAGACACATTTGATCGGTTTTCCTAACTGATTTCTTAGGACTGGTAAAATGTTGGCATTTATGTGTAGAATCACTTGCCATTCATACCCTTCCACCATTTAATGTGGAAAAGCAGGTGAATACTTCCAAAACGCATGAGACCCCTTAATTATAGGGGGTCATGGGGCCTGCCTCTCGGCTCTTTTCACTTGGCCTTCCACTCCCTCAGCGCTTCGGGGCTGATAAGAGTGGGATCAGGAAAAGGAGGAGGAACCAGGAGAGCAGAACGCCGGCCCCGACGTCGCTGGCACAGTCGCGCACCCAGGCAATGGCCACCCTCCCTGCACTTGCTTCCTGCCTAGGTCAGCGCTCACTGGGAGGCTCGAATGCACCAGGCGGGAGTGGAGGGAGGTTATCTAAAGCCAGCCCTCTTCAGAGTAAGTCACCTTCCACTTTGCATGATTGCAGAAGTTCTCTTCCACAAAGGACTTCTTTGAAAACCAACAAAATGGCAGTCAGGGGATAAGGGGGTTCCAAGGAGGCTAGTTTGGGGATCTGCCAGGTCTGGGTTCAAAGCCTGGCTTTGCTGTTTGTTAGCCAAATAACCTCTGTGCTGATTTCCTTTATTGACGAAATGGGGATAATAAGAGCCCCTCAAAGGGTTGTCCCTAGGACAATGGATGTAAGTGCTTGACGCACAGGAAGCTCAGAACCTGGAGCTGCAGCCCTCATCACCTCCACAGTCCTCCTGGCCTTCATGGAAAACCATGGCACGTTGGGAATGTGGTGCGCCTTTCATCCCCCCAAGCTGTGCCTTTGATTGGCAGGCAGGGCCCCCAACATTGGTCTCCATCTACGAAAAAGTGGTAGACCCTGCCTCCTCTCCAAAGAGGAGTGTGAGCACTCTAAGTGATATAGCACTTGTGGTGCATTGAGGCTATTTTCCCGTGTGATAAAGCGCCAGACTCTTTCTGACTTCCCCAAGCAGGAGGAAAGAAGCGCTAACCAGCAGTCCCAAATCCTTGAATAGTGATTTGTACTTTAAGTTGAATGTCAGAAATAAGATGGGAGTTTCAGTTCCTTAGAGCAACCGAAAAGCAACCTATTTTGCTGTAGAAATTGTCTTTGCGATGAAAACCTTTCAGAACAGCGTGTTCTTTCGAGACGTGGAATTGTCCAGATAGGATGTCTCAGGGCTGTATCTCATTTTTATCTTGTTTAATTTGGTAACTGGTGTTAGTGTCAATATTATGTAGATGATGTCAGAAATCTAAAACCTGTTTTTTCAATCAAATACTTGTTATGGGTCCCTCAGATTAGCATTTCAAATAGGCCAGATTTTTGGTTCAAATCTTGGCATGGGATTTTGTTTAAAAACGCTCGAACCTTTTTAACTGGCCTCATTTGTCCTTACCTGGTCTCCTCAAACCCAGATCCATAGTGAAAGCCAAAGGATTTAGAGACTTTGCCCTGTTTTCTCTCCCCTGTGTGTAAAAGCATTATCTTCCATTTCTGCAGGCTTATCTTGCCTCTTTCCAGATAAGCAGCTCATCCTGACTCTCTCAGTCCCGGGTTTTGAAGCCTGCCTCTCTGGAGAACGGTTGGAAGCCTTGTGAAGAGTGCTTGTTTTTATCTTGAGACTCAGAGACAAGCATGGCTGGATGCCTTTCTGGGACTGTCCACCTCAGAGAAGTTGCCACACAGATACAATAACTGCTATCTTCCCCCCAGACACTTGCAGTCTTGCTACACCTGGTGTGTTGGGTTTTTTTTCCTCTCCCTTTTCTCCCCAGCTCTTTTAAGAGTGACATTGAAAAGGATTCTCAGACGGCACACCAAGGCTCAGTGGGAAAGCGAATGGCAGTTGATTAGTAATGTCTGCCACAAACACAGCAAGCGTCTCCTTGTCTTTGCCCTCTCTGGCCCAACCTCCTCTCTCTTTCTAATGGGAGTGGCATGGTCTTCCCAGGACAACTGTGGGTAGCATTTTTCAACTTTCTCCTTTGACCAGACTGCCTCCTGGGCTTGGTGAAACCAAGTCTTTTTCCTTAGCCTCCCAGCTGTTGGGATGACTTTCTGTGGAGAGTCAGAAGCTACCTGTAGCTTGTGGTTTGGTGGTATTATTTACCTCCTCTGAGCCCTAATATGAGTCTCACAGTAGGTAAGTTGCAAGGAAGCAGCAGTCCAAGACCACACTCTGGCTTTGCAACATGATCATGTCGTTCTCTGCCTCTACCCTTCAATTGTGGTTTTAACTGGAGTCAATGGCATCACCATTTAATTCACATCATCCTTTGATTCTCTGAGGGAAACCCTTAAATACCAGCCATGCCTCGGTTCCTTCTTCAGACGATTTCTCCCTCAGGTATTCCTAATTTCAGTTTTATTTCTCTCTCTGGCCACCCTGACATTCATTTCCTGGTTAGTGCGTATGAGAAAATTGTTTAAAATTGTTATTGTGGTAATACGTAGACAACATAAAATTTCCCGTGATCACCACTTTCAGGTCTATGCTTCAGTGATATTAATTGCTTTCACAATGTTGCACCACTATTACCACCACCCATTTCCAAATATTTTCTGTCATAAGTTATGAGAATTTTAAGGGTTACTGAAGCCTGAGTATTCTTGAAACTTCCAAGCTTATCCACCCTCCTCACAAAGAAACCTCTAAGGTAATAGAATTAGTCGCTTTTATTTCCTTCTTCATAACTTTCTACTTTTTCCAAATTTGTCAATGAGCCTATATTACTTCTCTAATCAGAAAAAAATTAAATGTATTTCAAAACCAAAATCTCTAGACTAGTGGTTTTCAGGGAAGCTATAGAGTTCTTTGTTCAAATCTTAGAAAGAAGCAGATGAAAAGGTAACTAACTGTTCTGGTTAGTCTCTATGTGTGGGCACACATGCATCAAATCGGGACTTGTGAATGCCATACAGGCTTCTTTTATTATGGCGCTAATGCCTTTCAGCCGAGAGCCTGCGAGGTTTATTAGCACCATTGGCTGTGAGTAGCTCCACTGTGTCTGGGCAGGGACATTCCTTTTTGTCTGTCAGTGGAACAGCCTGTACCCTTTCTTGTGTCTGCTGCACCCGGAAGTAGTGGGTGGGTGCAGAAAGACAGATCACTGCCTGTCCCTTTTTTCAGGATAATCTTTTCAGAACAGTTGTGAAGAAGTGATTCTCTGGGGTGTTCTTGGCTGGGCAACCTCCCATTCTCCCAGCCTCCTCTTTCAGATTGTCCAACCGTCTGCCTTTGTGTATGCAATGGAGGCCTCTCCATTTCTGGAAGGACCAACACAACCCCGGACTGGCTGTTTCGTTAAGGATGGTATGGAGAAGGGGAACTCCTAGGCCACATGTGTGCTGGAACCTATGGGGGCCAAGAAAGCACCCTGTGAGCACCCCCTTTCTCCTACTCCCTTGGGAAGCCTCCGTGTGCTTTGGCAACAGCTAAGAAGGTCCTTTACAAACTCCTAGCTCCTGTCTGAGCTCTCCCAGATTTGACATTCCCAAGATTTGAGGAAGCTTGGGGGTCTGTGTTTGTGTGTTCATTGGTCGAAAGCCACCAAATTAGCAGTGTCCTTGGGTGATAGAGTGACAGTTAGCATGATGGCCAAGAGCTTCGGCTCTAAGGCCTGACTGGGCTCTAAACTTGGTTCTACCACAGACAAGCTGCATGGTCTTGCCCAAGTTACTTATGCCTGCTCTAAGCCTCTGTTCTCTCCTTCTCAAAAGGGGATGATATGAGTTCCTAACTCCTAGGATTCTTGTGGAAATGAATCCTGAGGAGGACCAAATGAGACAATGCTTAACAGAAGCTTGGTCATGGTTTTAGAAATGCTTGTTGCTGTTGTAATTATGTTTCTGGCCCTTTGTCCACTGTCACCCTACCTCTTGACCCACCCAGCCAAGGTTCTGACAGAGGATGACAAAGATTCTGAAAGCTTACAAGGAAAGAAAGATAACATTTTGACCTTTTCGGTGGTGTTGCTTTGTGATGGTGTTATCAGTCAAGGTTGTCCAGAGAAACAAAACCAATAAGAGATTTTACGTATCTATATATAAAGAGATTTATTTTAAGGAATTGGCTCACGTGATTGTGGGGCTGGCAGGTCTGAAGTCTGTAGGGTAAGCTGGCAGCCTGAAAACTCAGGCAGAAGCTAATGTCACAGTTTTGAGGCAGAATTTCTTTTTCAGGAAACCTCAATTTTTGCTCTTAAGGCTCTCAATGGATTGACTGAGGCCCACCCAGTTTATCAGGGGTAATCTCCTTTACTCAAAGTCAACCAATTGCAGATGCTAACCACATCTACAAAATACCTTCACAGAACCTTACAGACTAGTGTTTGATTGAATAACTGGGTTCTATAGCCTAGCCAAGTTGACACATAAAACTAACCATCACAGATGGTGAGAAAATTTGTAGCATAACTCTGAGATATTGAGGAGCTTGCATGAGCTGAGCCTAGCAGCCACCTGGACAGGTAGGTGGTAGGGTTTGTAAGCCAGAAGGTCCATGATCTCACCATTGTACAGGCAGCTGGAACCACTCCTCTCCTTCTAGAAAGAACTCTTTATCAACTAGCCTGTGGGATGAGCAAGATCTGTACCTACAATTATTATGGCTACCATTTCTTGAATACTTACTATACTGCTAAGACGTGCACATACATTTCCCTTATTGTCACACAATCCTAATGAAGAAGCTATGATATTTTTCCAGATCACAAAACTGAGGCTCATAGAGGAAATCAATCAAGGTACTATAGCTAAAAATGAGTGAACTAGTGTTCAAGCCTAGTTCTTAGAGATTCCAAAACCCATCTTCTCTCTATTACTCTATACTCCTTCTCTTTTTCTCTTTCTCTAAAAGTAATGTGGAGCAGAAGAGTTCTTCACCAACTCTAGTACTCACTGTATGTTGAAAAGAATATCTACTTTTTCCCTGCCAAAAAAAAACAGTTGCATTTTCTAGAGGTTCCAGTTGTGCAGCCATCCTGGAGTGCTCCAAGATGGATAAAGCCTTGACCTACCTATGGGCTGCTTTTTGCTTGGGGCACCGGTGTCCCCACTCACCTTACTCTCTTCTGGACACTTGCTCCAGGGCAGACTTGAATTTTCCATATGTGATGGTCAACTTGCCTTTCCTGGACACTGGCAGAACTTTCTCGAAATTGTGGCATCAGAGGGAGTCCCTCTCAGACTTGGCATATGGGATGCTGAAGGAACCAGATAGCCATGGAGAAGCCCTTCCACGTCACTACGGAGAACATCCATCTACTCTGGAATCCCTTCCTTGGATCTGAGATGGACAATCTGGAGAAGATGTCTCATCAGCCATTGGCTTCCTCAAGGTGACCCCCAGCCCCCTTTGTTCTGTGCCACCCTCTGCCCTGGTACATTTGGGGATCCTGTCACCAGCCTCTTTCTGGGAAGAGCGTTCTACTGTCTGCCATTTGAATGTGGATAGAGGGACCATTGCCCTGTCTGCAAATCATATCCCTTCTCTGTATAGTACCTGCCTGTCCTCACCTTTCCTTGACCTCTCTCTTTTTCCTATCTTCTCCATCTCTGGAGAAGCTACCAGAAAATGGTACCCTGCCTTTGACTTTCTTTGTGCTAATTCTTTTAAAGCATAATGACACCCATCTTTGCAATGTCTTGTCCCCTAACTTTTTGTCTCTCCTGGGCCCATACCTTTCCTTACCAGCTCTTTCAGGATTTTTCCCCCATCATTTTCATTTTTTCTTAATTAGAGCTGCGTGATTTCTAGGGTTGCTTTATCCTCCTAAAGTTCCTTTGGCCTGTCTTAGTCTTTTTTCTCAGCAACTCCCTTGATCCCTCTTATCGTTACCTACTTATTTTCAGTAAAAGTGGTTTGATGAAGCTTGCATTTATTTGGCAGGGCTCCAGTTTCTTCTAGAACACATTTGTACCCTCCCTATGTCCTCCTGACTCCTTGTATATACAGCTCCCTCCTGGCTGGGGTAGGTCAGTCCCCAGGGTAAGAGTGGATTGGGATGACACAGTCCCAGGCCTTAAGGAGTTTCTGGTCTGTCATGACTTTGCATCCCCTCCAAGGACTGGGCTCTTGGAACATTTGAATGTGCAGGCTGCAATTTGTTGCTGACTCTTTTGGTTTGAAAAGTAATCATTTTGAGTTTTTTTAAATGTATTTCCCTCCATGCTTTTTGTAATTATTCACCTTTCATTTATTCAAAATGCATTTATTGAGGCCCCTACTCTAAGCCAGGCTCAGGGGTAGAGTGGTGACTAAAATCATACATGGTTCCTTCTCTTCCAGCTCTTACAGTTTAGTGGGGAAGAAAGATGAGTTAATCAAGTAGTCACATTAAAACATGCAAAATCTCAGCTGGAAAAGTGTTTGGAGGACAGGCGCACGGGGCTATGGAAACATGCAATGCAAAGGGCTGATGTACTTGGGGTAAGTGGTTCTCCAAGTGTGGTCCCTGGACCAGCAGCATCACCTGGGAACTTGCAAAAAATATACAAATTCTTGGGCCTCACGAAAACCCACTGGATTAGAAACTGCAGGGGAAGGGCCCAGCATCTGTGTTTTCACATACCCTGGTGAAGCATACTCCAGTTTGAGAACCACTGCTCCACGTGCTCATTCCGAAAAAGAGAACTTTTGGATTAGGAAGGATAACTAGGCAGTAGGGAAGTGGGAAAGTAGTTCAGACAGAAAGAACGGCATGTATAAAAGCCCTGGAGTAAGAGCATGGAGCTTTTGAAAACATGCGAGACTGCCCTAAGCAAGGGGAAGAGTGATGCAAGATGACAGTGGAGAGGTTGACAGGGGCCAAAATTTGCAGGTCATGGAGACCTCATCAAGAACTGGACAATAGGAAGCTTTTGATGTGCTTTAAACACAAGGGTGTAATGATCTTGTTTGCTTTTATTTAAAGGATAATTCTAGTTACAGTATGGAGAAAGGATTGGAGAGGAGCAAAAGTTGACCAGTTGGACATCATTGCAGGGGTCTAGGAAAAGTTGATGGTAGCTTGAGTTTGGGTGTTTTCTGGGAGGATGGAGAGAGGGTACATATTCAACAAATTCTTCAGTAGAATCCACAGGTCTTGATCATGGATTAGTATCAAGGATGGCTCTAGTGGTTTTGGCTTACACAGCAAGATGAATGGTAGTGATGCTAAATTGAGCAGTGGGAAGAGGTCATGGGAAGGTCCGGTTGAGTTGGAGATGCCTCTGAGGCCTCCAGGTGTAGATAACAACGTGATGGTGGAATGTGTAGGATCTGGAGCTTGGAGGAGAGGGAGGTCTGGGCCCTTTGAGTTATCAACATTTAAATAGCAATTGAAACTATGGGCCTGGGTGAGAACGCCTAGGGAGAAAGAATACAATGAAGAAAAGAAAGACCAGTGATGTTCTTGGAGGAACTTCAAAATTTGTTTAATGGTTAGGTGGAGGAGGATGACCCCTTAGAGGGAAGAGCTGAAAAGGAGGAAAATGAGGAGAATATCATATCTCAGGTGTGAGCAAAGAGAATGTTCAAGGGGGATCTCTCAGAGGTGTTGGGTAGGGGAGTAAGGCAAGAGGAGGCTGGAAAGCACTTGGTGGATTGAGTGATACCAAGGTCAGAGCCTTTAGAGAGAGACATCTCAGTGACGGGAAGAGAGCAGGAGCTAGAGTGAAGTGGATTGCAGAGGGAGTAGAGACAGTGAGCATAGACTGCTCTGGAAATGGTTGTGAAGAGGAGGAGGGCACTGTCGATGGGAGATGTGAAATCAGGATTGTTTTGGATGGTTTGATTTGTGAACGGGAACGATTCTCACATGTTGAAGCCTAAGGATTTGGTTGAGAAGGAGTTTGAAGAGACATGAGGTCACCTAAGAGCCAGGATCCAAAACACAGGTGGAGGTTGCATTTGCTCATTGATTCTAGGAGTTCCTCCTCCAGCCTGGAATTTTCTCGGCGCCCTTCCCAGGGCCGGATCCCCTGACCTGGAATCCTGCTGCCCCACACTGTCTTGGCCTCCCTCCTCCCTGCTGTCTCGCCAGCCCACAGCCCCTTTCCTGCAGCCTGCTCAGCTGTTTTCTCAGCTTTGTTCACCCACTGTTAAGTTATTAACTTGTCAGGGTCCAGACTCCCCACTTCCTTTCCCTCTTTGAACTTCACTTATGACTCCCTTCCTGCTCCACGCCTTGGAAAGTCAGCCTTTGGAAGGCTGGAGCGACTCTGCAGGTCAAAACTGGCAGGCACACAGAATTACAATGAATATAATTGGTATAAAATGTCGAAGACTTTTGAAAGATGTTGCTACAACTGGAGAAGACTAAACACCATCTTCTCTCCATTTTCTTAGATGCGGAGACTTTATTCCACATGATTTCTCCAGAGGACTCAGTTTTAAGGGGTCACCTGTAAACATGCTAAGTAAAAACCAGAGGGCCTTGACGTGTTCGTTCACAGGTTCAATTAGGATCAGAAATCATTTTTAATTAGTTTTAAAGCAGATGCAAAGAAAGAGGTAAATGGTTTTAATGTAAGAATTGCTACTCTAAGACCAGCAATATTTTGTTCACGATTTTTTTTTTCAAGGAATTTTCAGCAGTTACTTAAAAATCATAGTTTTATGGTTGCCTAGAACTTTTTAAGTCATGAATTAACTTGACTAAGAGACACATACTGTATTCATTGACCTCCACCACACTGATCATTTCTTGTTTAAGAACAAGATAAAGGTTTAGAAATGACATTTTTGAGTACCTGTTATGGGCAGATCTTTTACTTATGTCACCTTATTTATTCCTTGCAATCCTTTGAGATACATAGAATCTATAGTATTACAAATAGAGAAATCAGGACTCAGGAGTGTTTTAGTAATTTTCCAAGGCTAACACCTGCAGAGGATGGCAGAGTTAGTACTTAAGCTTTGCTCTACGTGCTCATACATGGAGGAGCCAGTGGTGGTTGTTGAGGTTAAGAGTAATAATAGCAAGAGCTACCACACGTTGAATCCTCAGTGTATGAGGAGCCTTCATATATTTCTTCTTTAATCTCTTACAATAACCCTGCAACTACTGACTGAAATACTGCTAGGAAGTAAGTTGGTTTGTCAGCCCAGCGATGTTTCCCTGATGCCAAGAACAAGGCCTGAGGCATGGTAGCTGTAAATATTTTTGGTCTAATGTTGCTGAGCATACAGCTGCCTTCCAACATGTCTATTGAGCCAGACTAAAGAATGTTTATTTAATTTCCACTCCATGTCAGCCTTAGTAGGAGACGACAGAGAGGGAAGAGATTTTTTGCCAGCTTATAAATTTTGGTGGGATAGTCTGTCATCCATCTAGCAACTTGGCCTGTTGAGACCTACCCAAGAACCACAAATAAGCCAAGAAAAGCTCTGAGAGAACCAGGATTAAATATCACAAGTTGATGAACCCTAGTTTCCAGGCCAGGCACCTCCTCGGTTTATCAGGCAGGGGCCCTGGAATGAACACCCAGCCCGGAACAAATCAGAGTTGCTGTCAGTGAGACACAGCTGGCATTTCAGAGGGTTACAAGCAGTCCGAAGACATATTTGCCTCGAGGCTTCTGGGCAGCCAGAGACCGAGCCTTGTGGGTCCGTTCCAAGCACCTGGCCCGCCTTCCTGGCACAGAGGTTGTTTGTTTTACAGGTCAAGGCCATTTTTGCAAAGGCTGACTCGCTGACCTGTTAAATGGACGCAGCCTGCAGGGAACCCTCCGCACCCCTCTCCTCAACAGGAGGCTCTTTCAGAGGCTGGAAGCCAAGTCTCCTCTCAGCACCTGAATGATTTCTGGTGGAATGAGCAGGAGTTATCTGAATAAGCCCTGGAGACATCCATCAGTAGACCGAGCCAGCCGGACTTTTTCAAGAAATTCACTGACCTCTTGTTAATGTAACTCCTTGTTAGGAAATATCTAATCAGCTGTGTGCTAACGTGTCAAGGGTCCTGGGGTCAGCAGAAGCCCCCCCAGGCTGGGGATTGGCTTTCCAGCTGTGAGCTGTCTGGTATCTGAGCCTGTCTGTTTTGTTTTCCTGTTCCAGCTATCTTTCAGATCATCCAGAGCATACGGATGGGCATGTGAGAAGGCCCTGGGATCTGACACTGTCAGCCTCCTGGAGGCTGGAGGACCCCATCAGCTCCTCACCGGCTATCTGTTGGAAACAAGCAAGCCACAGAGAATAGAAAAGAAAGAAAAAAAAAGCCCGGCTCCCTCAATTGCACCCTGCTCATTTCATCGTGGATGTCAGACCAAATTAATTGCCTTCTCACAGGACATTTTGGTGCTCATGCGGAAAGGACATGTCACTTTTCTGTTGACTGGGTTGGTAGCCACCGGTTGCCTGCAGCAGAGCCCTCTGTTTCTTTCCCCTCCGTTTCACTCATGTATGCATGTGGCCCTCTGAACAATTGCTGGTTTACTTTCTACGGATCCAGTCTCTCCTCCATTGGGAATTGGTTTTACAAATAAATGTCTTTGTTCAACCTTATACCATTTGTGGGTCACAGTGAGGAAACTGGAATGAAGAAATATCAGAATAGCTCAAGAGGGATTAGGGCAGGGTAGGGGAACTTGATGGTGCCATTAGAAAAGAGTCAGGGAATCTGTGGTCTGGAAACCAGAGCTAGATTTACCCAGCAGGGCCCCTGGAAACACTCAAGGGCTCTGCCTGAAAGGATGCCCCAGGCAGCTCCAGTGACCTTGGATTGTCCACACATTGGATTCTCTTTTTTTTTTTTCTTTTCACTTTTATCAATCCAGAAAAGGTACCTACAATGTGTGTTAAAGTTTGATTAGCTGGTGTCTCCACAGGATTTGAGGCAGAGCAGATACCCAGGCCTCTCTGGGAAAATGGATGACTGGATGAAGTGGGAATCCTCCTTGCTGTGTGGTGGTGGTGGTGGTGGTGGTGGTGGTGGGAGTGATGAGGGGAGCCCCGGGCTGTTGAGTGGAAACTCCCCTCTTCCTGGGCAGCCTACCTCAGCATGGGAGGCAGGGTGCCTCATAAAATGCAGATTCTCAGTCTCCCCCTCAAGCCTCAGAATCAGCAGCACTACAAGCAGGGCTAAGAATAAGTGCTTTTAACAAACTCTTTGGGTGATGCTTATGCGCTCTAAATATCCAGAGCCTCTGATCCAGACAAAGCCCAGCTAAGGAGGGAAAGAGCCTTTGTCCCATTCCAAAGGTGTGAAGGCTCGCTCTTAGGCAGGGAGGGATCGACACTGGGCCTTCTTATATTCCCACGTCTGATACTGGCAAATGAAGTTATAGGTACAGCTGCCCAGATCACTGACAGGACTAGAGAAAGATGAGCACCGTGCAACTTTAAGCATGTCTTTATTTTCTAAAATTCTATCTTGGAGTTCTTGGCATCTTTTTTTTTTTTTTTTTCCATTCCTTAATATTGTGAAAGGTTTTCAAAGGAAAGTGGGAGAAGCAGCCAGGACCTCTCTCCACCACTTAAGAGGCTTTGTTGTATGTGGCTTTGGTGGTTTGGAGCTATGTACCCCCAGAAAAACATGTTCTCAAACAGAATCCATTCCTGTGAGTGCGAACCCATTGTGAGTAGGACTTTTATCAAAAAAGGATGTTGGATTTTGTCGAATGCCTTTTCTGCATCTATTGAGATGATCATGTGGTTTTTTCCCTTCAGTTTGTTAATGTGGAGTATTACATTGATTGATTTTCTTATGTTGAACCAGCCTTGCATACCAGAGTAAATCCCACTTGGTCGTGATGTATAAGTCTTTTGATATGCTGTTGGATTCGATTTGCAAGTATTTTGTTGAGAATTTTTGCATCTATGTTCATTAGAGAGATTGGTCTGTAATTTTCTTTTCTTCTGGAATCTTTATCTGGCTTTGGTATTAGGGTGATGTTGGCTTCATAAAATGTGTTGGGTAATTTTCCCTCCTCTTCAATTTTTTGTTGTTAATTCTTTTTGAAATGTTTGGTAGAATTCACCTGTGAAGCCATCTGGTCCTGGACTTTTCTTTGCTGGGAGATTTTTGATGACGGATTCAATCTCTTTAATTGTGATTGGTTTGTTAAGTTCTCGTATTTCTTGTAACGTCAGTGTAGGTTGGTTATGCATTTCTAGAAATTTGTCCATTTCATCTAGGTTGTCTAGTTTGTTGGCATATAGCTTTTCATAATATCCTTTTATGATTCTTTTTATTTCTGTGAGGTCATTTGTAATTTCCCCTCTTTAATTTCATTTCTGATTGTATTTATTTGCATCTTCTCTCTTTTTTTCTTTGTTAGTCTAGCGAGGGGTTTGTCAATTTTATTGATCTTCTCAAAGAACCAGCTTTTGGTTTTGTTGATTTGAGTAGGACTTTTAGATGAGGCTCCTTCAGTTAAGTTGTGGCCCAGCTGAATCAGGGTGGGTCTTAATCCTATTACTGGAGACCTTATTAGCACAGTGAAATTCCTACAGAGAGGAAGAAAGCCCAGGGAAGCAAGAAGCTGAAGGTCAACGGACCCCGGAAATGAAGGAAAAGGCCAGGAGAGGCCGCCATATGCTTTGCCATGTGACAGAGGAGCCCAGGACCAAGGATTGCCGGCAGCCAGCCCCAGAACACTAATCTTCAGGAAGAAAGCATCACCTTGATTTGGATTTCACCTAGCCTCAAAACCGTGAGCCATTAAATTTCCATGATTTAAACCAACCATTGCCTGATATTTGCTTGAGCTGTCAAGGAAATTAAAACAGTAGCGCCCTTCCAGTTAGAGGGAGAGGTTTTCTTGTCCTCTAAAGACTTTCACTCTAGACCCTTCAGTGATGTGCCTTCAGGCTTTTCTCCTGGCCTTGGAGTTCTCCTCCAAAAGCACCCTCTTTCCTCCCTTCCTCTGCCCTCTTCATTTCCCACTGGGAAGAGCAGGGGAGCAGGGCTCTCTTAGCAGCCCCAGGGACCATCTACCACCCAGTGCTCCCCCACCATCCACCCCTCCTAAGGAGGTAGAAGACTTCCATGCCTACCCACTCACCCAAATAGATGCTCGGCGAGCTGGCCCCGCACCATGCTGGCTCTGCACAGCCACCCACTTCTGGACCACTCGGTAAGACCGGTGTGCTGTGAAAGAGCCCATGGCTGCCTGCCACGAGGCCCCAAGAAGAAAAGTGCCTGGCCTTAAGGTTTTCAGGTGATGCTCACCTGCACACACTTGCTGACTCCCACGGGTACCTAGACTCGATTTGAGCGCGGGCTTCTCTCTTCCTTCCCTAATGCCAATAAAAGTACACTTACCAGAGCATCATTAAAGGCCATTACTGGGTCTTAGCTTTGTGGTTTATCATTTACTAGATGGTCCTTATATTTATATAGATATCATTTGGACTTTCCCACAAGAGTAAGAAAGGGAAACTGAAACTGGGCCAGATTCAGCTACAGATAAAGGCAGGTGACACGCTGGGGTGACACGCTGTGGAGAGTGGCGTCAGCTGCTTTCCACACGATGGCCAGCGACGGCTTTAGCTCCCTTGTCTGTGTGGTCATCCACAAATTGGTGTTCTTTTAGTTTCCAGGTAGCCTTAAGAACTCGTGTAGGACAATATGCCTTCCCTGGTGACTTCTTCCATCCGTCCTTTGAAACTGACTTTTAAACAGTCAGAATAAGTAAATTAGGGGAGCAGTTGATTGCTTCTCTATAGCAAAGACTTACAAACATTTCGCCAGGACACATAGTAATAAATACATTTTACCCGGCAACCCGAAGCATAGAATACCACAACTTGAACAAGTATCCTTACCCTGGGAGATGCACTCTGATTTTCTTCCTAGGCTATGTACAAATTTTTAAGGCTGGTCGCAACCTCCTCAATTGCTTTTATAACTCATAAACAGGTTCCAGCCTGTGTTTGGAAAAGCACTGCTCATCAGGGAAACAGCAACTCTTTATAGGAGACAGATGAGGATGGCTCATGAGGTAAGACAGTTGGAATCCTGCTCTGCATC
Source organism: Cabassous unicinctus (assembly GCA_029593785.1). Classification (NCBI taxonomy): domain Eukaryota; kingdom Metazoa; phylum Chordata; class Mammalia; order Cingulata; family Chlamyphoridae; genus Cabassous; species Cabassous unicinctus. Next base: position 5,045 of record JAQZBX010049339.1, on the reverse strand, counting down.
CTGGGGATAAAACTGAGGATGCATCTCAGTCACGGCCAATCAATACCTCCAGTGGCATGGGATAAATGACTTCTCTGGGAAGTTCAGGTATGTGACAGTTTGAATTGGCTGAATCCCAGAAAGAGAAAGATTATGTTTTTGAACATAATTCCTGTGGGTATGAGACTCTTTTGATTGGACAACCTCAGTGAGGCGTGACTTGGGTTGAGTCTCTGCCCTCTTGCTGGGTCTGGTAAAAACTAAGATGCAGAGGAAAAGGAAGCCGCCATATTTGATCCTGCTGTGTGGGAGAGAGGATTCCAGGTTTGCCCACAGCGAAGGAGAGAAGCCACAAGAGAGTCAAAGAGCTGTGGCTCAGAGAGAGGTGAGCCATATCCCTGATAGTTCACAGCTGAAGTTGGGAAGAAAGCAGAGCAGCCGAGCCTGAGAGAGGAGTTCCAGAAAGAGACCAGCCCTATGCATGGTTGTCCTCAGCTGAGCTCCGGAAGATGGTGGATTCTGAAGGGGAAGGCAGAGGCCTCGGCAGAGATTAGCAGCCATCTTGCTTCACCACATGGAGCTGACTTTGATTAGAAAGTATCTCCAATGATGCCTTGATTTGGACATTTCATGGTCTTGGAACTGTAAGCTTTTACCCCAATTAAATCCTCTTTATAAGAGCCAACCCATTTCTGGTACTTTGCATTGCCAGCCCTTTGGCAAACTTAAGGTACACTGGCAGATTCTGCAGCGAGAGATGGAAGCAGAATTGGGGGACAAGGTGAACCTGCTGATCTAGCATCACCTTGAACCCCTGGAAACCATGTGCATCAAACATCAGATTCCATTTGTCGACGTTCATTTGCGGTGCATCACAGTCATCAGGCATGGGGAAGTTGCTCAAAGCATGCAGCCCAGCGTGCCTCTGAAAATCGAGCTCCCTGGGGAAAACATCCATGCGTGTATTTTTTAAAAAGATGTTCAGATGATTCCAACACTGTGCATCTACCAATTGCCATTTGGAAACCACTTCACCGGCAAACTCAGTTTAATGAAGCCAAAGCGGACACCCAGAATTAATGTCCCGCAAACCTAACGCTGCACCAGCCCTAATCCACAAGGGTTCCTGCCTCCTTCAACGTTCTTAAGCATTTCAGGGTGCTCCATGGAGCTCAGCCGTGATGATACCCCATTTCTGGCTTTGCTCCAGGTCTTGGGTGTGTTTATCACACCAGACTGGGGCACAAGTGCTTGGCACTTGGCCCTCAAAGCTCTTTAGGAGTGAAGTAGCATGCCTGATGGGAAAGCTAAGGACTTCTTTCTCCAGGTTCCTGCCCTCCGGGGCATAATTGCAGACTCAACACGGTTTCCGGGAAGGCCAGTTGTACATATGGATATGCTCACGGTTTCAGAAGTGCTGAAACTCACGGGGAAAGTGCACTCACAAATGTAGACTGCACCTTTTTATAAGACCATTCTCAGCTTATCCAGACACAAAACTATTCTGACATAACATCCCTGTGGCTATTCCACAACTCGTCCCCTAAGGTTTTAGAGGCAAATTGTCCTTTAGATGATGTTCTTTATCGTACACAAATCGTTGTCAGACTTCAGCTGCAAAATGGGAAAGCATATTGATAGTTCCCAGCTGTGGTTCCCTTTCCTTGAGAAATCTTCGAGTCCTGAGGCTTCTATCTGCCAGCCCTGGACCATGGCCTCCTCTCTAGGGATAAGAAGACTTTTTTCTGTCAAAGACAAGATAGCAAATAATTTAGGCTTTGAAGGCCATGTGGTCTCGAGATTGCTCAGATGTGCCATTGCAGCTTGAAAGCCACTATAGACCATGTGTAATTGAATGCACGTGTCTGTGTTCCATTAAAGCTTTATTTCCTAAAACAGGTGCATCTCACAAAGTCAGAGTGCCGACCCCTAGTCTAGAGTAGTTCTCCAAGTGTGGTCCCCTGACCAGCCTTAGCAGCCTTTCCTAGGCACTTATTAGAAATGTAAATCCTCAAGCCCTAACCCAGACCTACTAAATCAGAAACTCTGAGGAGGAAGGACAAATAGCCTGGATTCTAAAGGCTCTCCAGGTGATGTTGATGCAAGCTCAAGTTTGAGAACTGCTTTTCTAGATCTTGTGCCAAACCTGATGGCTCCGGGAAGTTTTTTTATGATTGGCTGCACCCCCACTTGGCCTCTTCCTCTTCATCCCTCATAACTTTAGATACATAGTTAGTACTTAATGAACTATTATATACCTAGAGTTTGGCTCTCTGCTTCATGTTTCCATGTTTTGTCTCTCAATTAGACTGAGCATTCCTTTGAAAGTAGAGTCTGTATCTTTGACATCGTCTGTCTCTACTCACCATTATCAGCCTTCATTAGCTTCCTGGTTCTTAGAGAAGATAGTTAAGCACAGAATTTTCAGCGTACAATTCCATTTTCAAAAATATACATTGGATGCTCTGGTAGTTTGAAGTTTTTGTGGACCCCCAAAAAGATGATGTCCTTATGGTTAAGCCACCTATTGTAGGTGGGACCTTCCTTTTGATTAGGTTACTTCAGTAGAGCATGACCCAGGGTGAGTCTTAATCCTCTTACTGGAGTCCTTTATAAAAGGAATGAATACAGAGAGAAGGAGAGAGGAAGAGAGAAAAGACACAGAAGCTGAGGCAGAGAAACAGGAGCTCAGAGAGAAAGCCCCAGAAGCTAAGAGAGAAAGTCACAAGAGCAAGAAGGTGAAATCAATTGAACCTGGGAGAGAGAAAGCCACAGGAGCAGATAGAAAGCCAGAGGAAGCCACAAGCTGAAAGCAATGAGACTTGGAGAAGGGAGCGACAACAGATGCCACCATTGTGTCCTGCCATGTGACAGGAGTCCAGGATCGCTGGCAGCCAGTCTTTGGGGATAAAAGCATCACTGGATGAAGCCTTGAGTTGGACATTTTCATCATGGCCTCAGAACTGTAAGCTTATAAGTTAGTAAATTCCCATTGCAATAGCCAACCCACTTCTGGTATATTGCTTTTGGCAACTTTTAGCAAACTAAAACAGGTCCCTGCTATGCACCAGGCTCTGTTTTAAGGTACTAAGTCTCTGCCTTCCTAGAACTTACATTCTTGGGGGGGGGCACATAATAAATGCATGCATATATCAGTAAGTACTTTGAAGGAAAACAAATCAAAAGAATGCAATGGTGACCGGTGGGTGGATGGGATTTTAGACAGCATGATCAGTGGAAAGCTGAGATGAAAACGGTCTTAGTTGGCCAAGATCTGCTATGAGAAATACCACACAATGGGCTGGCATAAACAACAAGAATTTATTCGCTCACAGTTTTCAAGGCCAGAAATCAAGGTGTGGGCAAGGACATGCTTTCTCTTGAGTCTGTAACATGCTGGTGATGGCTTGCTGCAATCCTCAGGGTTCCTTGACTTGCATCTCTGCCTCCATTGTGTGCCAATGTCCTTGGTCTCCTCCTGTGGCTCTCCCTGACTGACTGCATCCAAATTTCCTTTCTTGGTAAGGCCTCCAGTAAGATGGATTAAGACCCACCCTGATTCAATTTGGAAACACCTTAACTAATAACATCTTCAAAAGGTCCTGCTTACAAATGGGTTCACACCTACAACAACACAGATTAAGTATTATATGACTCAATGATTAAGATTAAAAGCATATCTTTTGTTGGGGTACATGATTCAATCTACCACAATATCAATGAGTTTTTATGACCTTAAAAAGAACATGTAGGAAGCGGATGTGGCTCAAGCAATTGAGTGCCTGCTTCCCACATGGCAGGTCCCAGGTTCAGTTCCTGGTGCCTCCTAAAAAAAAAAAAGCAAAACAAATGAAGGAACCAACCCAGGGGAGCCAATGTGGCTCAGTGGTTGAGCACCGGCTTCCCACATGCGAGGTCCTGGCTTCAATCCCCAGTCCCTGTTACTTGCAAAAAAAAAAGAACATGTAGGTCTTTTGATATGGTCATCTCCACATGTGGAGCTGGAGAGTACTCCTTTCTGTATTAGTAGGTATTACTGCTATGCTTTGTTATGATAAGAACCAAAAAACTTCAGTGGCTTAGCACAGTAACCGCTTACTTCTCTCTCTCACAAGTCTGAGGCAACCTGATGGGTTCGTCTCCGTTTGGTGGCTAAGTGATTCAGGCTCTGACACTCTCACTAATGCATGGCTTTCAAAGTCTCCAGAGTGTAGAGAGAGAAAGGTAGGGGCAGAAGTGGCACATCATGTGTACCTACCATCCATTGGCCCGGACTAGTCACATGGCTTCCACCTATCTGCAAAAAAGACTGGGAGATGAGGTGCACATGGCTAGTTGGTGAACTCTGTTTCCGCCACAATATACCACTCATTATTGTCTCAGGGTATCACGTGGTGGTAAGATTCAAAGTTGACTTGAGGTCAATTTTCTAACCATCACCTTCTCTTAGGAACCTAGTCTCACCAGGCTCCTTTTGTCTCTACAGCCCATCTGTGCACAGCCCTTGGGCAGATGGCTGTGGGACATGGGTAGATGACCATTTCACTCATCATCCAAGCCAGGATGCCTTTTAAGGATCAAAATAGGTACTAATAATTACACCAGGATGCCAGTAATAAACGGGGACCATCCTGGACAAATCAGGACATAAGGTTAGCATGGCTATATAGAGCTACACAAACCCTCGTCTCAAGGGGCACAGGATTAAGTTGGAAAGTTTTGCATTTCCACAAACCCCTTGTTCATTGCATAGGGCAGTCTCTCCTAGAAGAAATTTAGAATTTAAATAATAAAAGTAATATGGGGGAAGCAGATGTGGCTCAAGCAGTTCGATGCCCACCTATCGCATGGGAGGTCCCAGGGCCTCCTAAAGAAGACGAGCAAGACAGCAAGCTGATGTGACGGGCTGGTACAGCAAGCTGAAGCAACAAGATGACGCAAGGAGATGATGCAATGAGGAGACACAATGAGGAAACACAATGAGAGACACAACAAGCAGGGAGCGGAGGTGGCTCAAGCAATTGGGTGCCTCCCTTCCACATGGAAGTTCCCTGTACCTCCTAAAA
>JAQZBX010049338.1:6650-20038 GCA_029593785.1 Cabassous unicinctus | reverse complement strand
AAGGAATTCAGCCAAAATCTCCTTTAGACACTCCCAACTAGCCCCCGCCCCCAAGGGTTGATCCTTCCCTGAGGAAGAGTTACTCTTACTAGGTAGACAGCTGACTGATGTCCCTTTGTTTCTCTGGGTTAGTGTCCTCCAGCCTTCTAGCCCTCAAGATCCTGGGAGAGTTTCAGATTGAAGTCAATTATTGCATTCAGTATTGTTGGACATGTCACCACAGAAATTGTCCTTGCTCACACAGTTCCACATGCTCATGGCCAGAAGAAGTTGCTGAAGAATGGGTTTCTATATATAAATAAAATAGAGATTTTTCTTCAGACTTTTGGCTGCCTACTATATGTAAAGTACCATTTGATGCCACCATATTACCAGTGTGGCCATTTTATTGTCAGTAGAGCTGGGAATCTCTCAACAAATCACATTACTTTGGGATTGACAATCTCCTGATACAAAAATCCTCTAAAAGCCTTGGTGGGTCAATCAATGCTGGGCAAACCAAACAGGAACCTAGACTAGGCTGTGGGCATTCAGAGAAAAGCAACAGTCTCATCAAGACACAATTATTGTGGTTAGAAAAAGAAAAAATCAAATCAGAAGCCAAAGCTGCCATTTCATTTGTGCAATTGATTTTTTCTTGCTCTGAAAATGAAAGGTAATTCTAATGGCTGCCTTTTTTTAAAGGAGCAACTTAATCTGCACACAGATAATGGGACTTATCCTTAAACTGAAGTCATACCAGTTTTAAGCCATGCTAGGAGAGCAGGAAAGGAAATGAGAATGGAGATTAACTCAATGGGAAACATGAGTTATATTTATATGAGGCCAACTCCCAGGACAACAATTTGATTCAGTTCTGCCCTTGGATAGAGGTAGCCTAATCTGAGATTCAGGGAAGTTCCCCCTAAAATGTGAAATTTAAACTAATATTTGAAGGATGAACAGAAATTAGGACAGAAAAAGAGATGGAAAGGAGATTGGAGGATGAGAAGCCCAGGAAGAGAAAACAGAATAATGTTTGAACTGAACTAAGAAAATTAAAGAGCAAAGGGTTAATTGTAAGGCTCCACGTCCAGGTCAAGTGGACAGAAAAGAAAGCTGATCTCTCACAGTATCTTTCTCCACAGGAAGAACATTTCTTACAAAGGACTGTATATTTGACGGATTAATTTTTCACCTCTCAACCTCACTCAGAAACCTCTTTTGGATCCATATCCTTAAACCTCCTTTGTGTATGCTGGATCTTCTACTCACTGTCACCCTGTTGGCCATACCCACTCCCAATTCCAAGCATTTACTCACACTAGTTCCTCTATCACTTTCTCTTTGTCTTCCTGTCCAGCTCTTCTACAATTTTCCATGAATGCCTACCTCTTCCATAGGGCCTCTTAAAAGTTCCATCCCATGACATCCCAGTGCTTCATTATTTAATATTTAGGGCAAGTATAAATTTGTCATCCAAACTAGGACACCTGAAAGCAAATGTGGCACTATTAATAATTACTCCAAGGAAACAAGTGTAAGTGAAGAGGGTCTTTTGGAAAACCTAAATAGTCACTCTTTCCACAGAGTATATTTCCTTTGGGCATATATGTGGCAACTTATGACTATAATCTCTTGATTTTTTAAATATAACCATTCACATGTTTGACTTGGACCTCAATCTAAAATGTCACCTCCTAGAGAACAGAGATCCTGTATTATTTCTTTTATTGTCTCAGTTATCACTAGACACTCTGGTAAGTATATGGTAGAAACAGTGAAAACCCAGTGTGTGAATTTAAAACAAAATAAATGATTTATGGCTGATAACCACAGAGCAACAGTTATCAACCTTAACTGCATATTAGAATCACCTGGGAAAATTTTAAAAAAATACTGACACTTTGTCCTGTCTCCTGGTACTCTTATTTAATTGGTCATGCATGTGGCTTGGAAATCAGGGCTTTAAAAGCTGCCAGTGATTCTGATGTCCAGCCAACACTACAGACTAGTGTGTTGGAGGTCATTTCTCAAGAATTTTGGTGATGTAAACACAAATTCTGTACGTGGAGGGGCCAGGAAGGAACAACCCTACAGAATCATAGAATATGAGATCTAGAAATCCTGTTAGAATCTAAATAGTCAGATGTCAAATTACCGGAATAGGACAGACCCTGCTGGAAAGAATGTCAAGGAAACAGTAATCCAACTCACTCCTCCTAGGAAAACACTAAAAACTAGCAATGTGTCCTAGATTCCTAGAAACCATTTTAACTTAACATGTGCTGGCTTGTGGTGAGGCATAAATTCAAAATTGTTCTGAAAAAACATGATAACATGATATCACATTCCTATACATAGAGTAAATCACCCTAATATCCCCTGTGGTAGAATTACTTTCTCCAGATGTCAGAACAGTTCAGTGGAGAAAGATGGCTATTTCCACTCACTTCTAATTATAGAGACTATAAAGCAGCATAGGTTAAAGTTCTTCTCCATTGCTTACTGACCCATTGCTTATTGGTTAAATTCCTAATCATCTGACATTCAGCTTTCATGATCTGAACTTTGCTCACACCTCCAACTGTACCACCTGCTACCCCTTCTGCCATTCAGAAATGCTGCCCCATGCTTCTTCCCCTTCTACCAAGAAGGCCTTCATTTCTTATGCCTTACTTATCCTTGACCTCACCAGACAGAGGAATCAGTTTTAACATTTGTCTCCCTATATTGTCATTTTTTTGTTCTCCATGTTTGTCTGATCTATAGAAAGTAAGACTTACAACAGCAAAAAACATGCTTAATGCCCCTCTATATCTGTAAGAACAAGCAGTGACAGTCTTCAAAGAGCTGAACAAGTGAAATAATGAATAAATATTGATCATGCAATGTTAATAAAAAAAAGCAACACAAAATTAAATCACCCATATCTATGAAAAAAAAAAAAAAAAAGAAAGAAATGGTTACTTATTGATGACAAGGGGTTGGAAAAGGTCCTACCCAGAAATTGGAAAGAGTTGGGATTTTCATTTTTCTAGAAACTAACTTTTCCTCTTTGGGAAGAAGGCAAAAATTTGCAGCAAAATGGCTTCCTTGCCATGCAAAAGGCAGTTTATATGCTGGTCTGCCTGAGAAAAAGAAAGTAAGTTTGTTAGTGCAGAAGCCTGAAGCCCTTGTGCTGTGGCAGCAATGCTCTATTTCCACTGAGAGCAGAACAGAATGAGGATGTGACTTGGGATCCAGTGATCTCTACTATCTCTTAGCTACAGGACACTGGAAAATATTAAATTGTCTCTTAACTCTTATTTTCTCATCATTAAAATGAAAAAACAGCCATCATTTGTCCAAAGTGTATATGAAGTGACTAGAGTAGTTTAAAGCATGTGGAAGATAAAGCTTTTCTTACTCTTTCTCTAAGTCAGAAGAAAGCAAAATCAATCTGGAAGGAAAACAACAACAAAAACAGCAGATTGGTCCCTTCGTGCCCTGTAAATATATTATGTATTTGAAATTCCACCCAAGAACTTAAGATTAGAATTAAATGATGCCAAACTAATACTAAGTGAGGACATTTTCTAAAGTCTGAGCTTTACAATAAAAAACAAAGGACATCAATTTAATGTTGCATAAATATAAATGTAAACCTGACTGTATCAAATAGATTAACTGATCGCTCCCTTGATGGAATATTGCATCTTTATCTGCTGAGGAAACATTCTTTCCTCCTTATTATCTTGGTTGGTCCAATATTTAATTCTGAACATCCAGGAGAGAACTTATCTGAGCCTGAAAAAGTGCAATGCTTATGAGTCTTGACTTTAATTGTTAAAATATACCCAACAAGAAGCAAACGAACCCAGTTCCTATCAAAAGATAAAAAAGGGAAATAAATGGTCCTTCTTATCAGATAATGAGGAAAGAGTATGCCCAAGAGATGAAATAACTCACTTGAGTTTTCTTCTTTTATGTTGTATCATGTACAAATTGTCAGGATGCCAACAAGGTGAAATTTGGCCAACTAAATGTATTTAAATATAAATGTAAGTGAAGGAATTGTTTTGTCTTCTAAAAGCTAATTTTTTGCAACATGAAACAAATTGAGAAAAGATATTTTATCCCTCATATCTATTAATAGAATACCTAAAGGATAACTAACATTAAAGTAAGTGTTCACTCTATGTTGAACGCTGTGAAAAATGACTATTTAAGAATTGTATCAGTTAATTGTATACTCACAGTAACAATATAGGGCAGGTGGGATTATGAGGGATCTCTAAATCCATAGAAATAGAGTTATGGAGATGGGAAGTACAAATTCCCCATGCAGATCACTGGGAGTGGTGGTAAGCAGGGGCTCATTCTTATATTCACCCCTTGATTTCTAAATTCATATGTTTAAACTTTAGGGTTCATAGCATCATATAATGATCATTACCGTAAGATTTTTGGATAGTTATGCTTGCCGGACCCAAAATATTTGTCAAATCCAGGCGAGATTAATTGATGCCCTTTCAAGGATAGAAAAAATGCAAAATAACATGCCACCAAGTGGCTGGCTTGTTTCCTTGAAGGATAGTGTCACTTTGGAATCCGCCATTTGTCTCTGTTGCAGGTTGGAAACTCAGCAGTGGCAATGGCTAGGTGATTTGGTGAGTGTAAGCCCATACTGTTAGGCCTGTGCATTGTCTCCATTTCTGCCACCATAATTACTCCATCCATATAGCCTTTGTTCCAGCACTAGTGTGGTCAGTCAGCTGAATTATTTTGTCTACTTGGCTGTTTACTGCTTTTTCTCTGGTAGATACATTTCTGGGGTATGTTAACATGTGATACAATGATCCTTACACTTCTGGTCTTCTCCACTAGGTCTATTCACAGGCCTCTTATCTGCACTTCCTTGTCTCTGATCTTCCACTTGTTCTCCTTCCAGGTCCCTGGCCAACCAGTCAAGAACATGACTATGAATTCATATATACACACCTGAGGACTCGTCTTTTATCACCAGCCTTTCCACTGGAAAGATTTTCCCTCACTTCCATCTTTCAGGGCCATTGCTGTGGGTGTATAGTGTGTGAATTGTCCATTTTCAACCTGTGCCAACATAATAAGCTAACTCATGCACAAATCAAGCTTAGCATTTTCATTTATCTATTATTTGGTCACTATAGGTGTGAAGGAGGGTAAGGTACAACAGCAAAAATGGTTTCTAGGCAACTGGATTGATGAGCTTACTTGTGCTCTACTCCTGCCTGATCGGGAAATTAGATTTCCATTTAATTATGTATTGCTTATAAATTGCTGAATGCAAGATAAGTCAGCTCATGCTATAGCTACATTTATCTTTATAAGGGCCTAGCAGCACCTCAGTAATTATACAGCACTCAAAAAATAGTCACATTTTTTGAGTAATGTATAATTCTCTTCTGCAAATAGTGTGGCCTGGCTCAAGAAATATAGAAGATCTAAATTCTGCTTCTTTTACTAGGGTTTACCATAAAATGCACATGTTCTCTTTTTCCATTTCAGATACATGTAATACCAAAGGATACCTTGGGCCATATGGCAGAACTTGTACCACGTCCTGGATGCCCACACTGGAGTACATGTGTCTTGCCAAGACTGCCAACATACTTGCTATTTCTTGCTCATCTGGTCTGATTAACATGATGCCATTGATGTAGTGAACCAATATAATGTTCTTCAGAATGTCCAGATAGTGCATATCCCTTAAGACTACATTAGACCACAGAACAAGAAAATAAACAGAGTCCTGGAGCATAAATATACATATATACTCTGTTATTTACCCTACATTAATGCAAACAGTTCCTGGTCCTTCTTTTGATAGGGATGGGGAAGAATATATTTGCCAGATCAATGGTCTCATTCTTTGTATCTGAGGATTTTTCAATCTGCTCTAGCCAAGATATCTCATTTGACATAGCATCTGCATTCGGACCTATTACTTAGTGGAGCTTGCAGTAATCTGCTACCGTCCACCAATATCCATCTGACTTTTTGTGAGACTGTTACATATGGATAAAATGGGGATCATCTCCCCTGAATCCTTTAGGTCATTAAGTATGGCACTAATTTTTGCTATTTTCCTCAGGATCAGGGCCAGGACTTGGGTGCATGTCCCTGAAGAGCATGTTTTCTTAAATCTTGTGTTTTTGGCCCTTCACATACATCACCCTAGTCCCAGCTGTGCTTGAGATACAATACTGTTTTTCATTTACATTCTTTATCTGCTTGGCATTCTGCACTATGACAGTCTTTACTCCTCAGGTCAAAGGACCAACGTGAATTTCCTGCCAACTACCACATATGTTCATTCCAACTACACATTTGAGAACCAGGAACATGATCATGGGGTATGTGTCTGGACCCAGTGGATTCACTATGAGCTGGACTTGGACTAGAGCTCCATTTTATTTCCTGGCCCACACTCACCCTACTCTGACAGGGGCAACATAATGACATTTCTGGTCCCTGGGTTTCAATGTCAAGTTGGATCCTATATCTAATATTCATTAGCATGTCTTGTTAGTCCCTTTGCCCAAGCAGACAATTACATAAATAAATGTTTTTAAGTCTCTTAGGGAAACAGGGGACACCATTACCCTATATATTTTCTGTAGGGTTACATGGTCCTTCCTCCTGGGGGTACATATTCTTCACCAGTTAGAGTATAATGTACCTTAAATTGGTTCAGTTCCATAAACTGGGCAGGGCAAAGGATTGTGATATTATTTATTATTAAAGAAAATTCCCTCTAATCATCCTTGATTTCTTTTGATTATATATATTGAGCAGTACTCTTATTGTCTGCTCATCTCTCTTACCCTGCTACAATTCTTTCCATACTTCCTGTCAGTTAGGCTCCCTGGCTATCATTTTGATATTACTATTCATTATAATTGTGCCCACCTTGCCGATGTTTCTACACTGCAACCTGGCCTCTGTTTTTTGGGCATCCTACCATTCTATTGCTATTAGGTAGCTCAGTTCTATACCAGCATCTCCTACCAATAGCACTGGTCTACAGATGACAAATAATGTGAGCTCTTTAGTGATGCTCAAGCCCTTCTTACCACAGAATATCCCTTATCTCTTTGGAACAGAGATTCCTCTGGCCCACTCACTGAACAAATCCTGCTGGTGTATTTTATGGCCTTTCATATTTTATGCACTCTAGCATTTCCACTTCTCTGAGCCTTTTAATCCTTTCTTCCACCATCTACCTCAGCAGCCCTGGCATTTATACTTCAATTTGTATTGACCATCACATTCTCAAAGCTTTCAAGATCCATCTTAACAGCACAATAGCACCGCCTTCCAGAATCCTAGCAGGAAGTTAAATCCTATATCATAGGATAGTGCTCATATATCAATAATCTTTCCTTGTCCAAATATATGTTCCCCTCAGTTGATGCAGCTGCCTCAGGATTTAGTCCCACACATACTCTCCTGTACTGCGAGGATAAGCTTCGCTGGTTTTGCAGCTTCTGTGGTTCCTGTTGTTAGAGTATCTTTCTTACTTTAGCAGGCCCAGGTCTCCCTGATTAATTTTTTTGTGATTTAATTCTACGTATTGGTCCTGTGGCAAAAAGGGATGGTGAGGCTAGATTCACAAAGGGGATATATGTTCAAACAGTGGGGTACACTTCAATGGGGATGGGTGTACCACTTTCGAAAGCCTAGATGGTTTAGGGACTTGTGAGGAATCAAGGTTTATGAGTGTCTCTACCCAAATGAACCCACGTTAACTCTCAGTTAGTAACCATTTCTTTGTAGTCAAGACTCTGTCTTTGGCAGAGCAGATGCCATTTTTTTGAGAATCCAACTGTCTCCAGAGCTCTGTAATCTTTATAATTAAATTCTGGACCTGATTCCTGGGTTTCTGTGTCTTCTGATGGCAAAGCCAATGGGGCTTTTAACCTTAAACTGGTGATTAGTTGCTTTCAGCATTTTGCTGTCTTTCTCCAATACATTTCACAGCCTTAGACAAGCCATCAAATTCTTTTACTCTTAAAATGACTACATTCTCTGAATCTCTGGAACATCGGAGATGCTGAACCTTCCAGTGCATTCCCTTTCACAATTATCCCTTCCCATTTCACCATTGGTGAAGGTTTAAAACTTACTCTTCAATGGCACACCAGGGCTATCAGTACCCCACCTTCCATCAGTGATGGAATCCTCACTTCCAGCTTGTGGGTGATTGTATTAGTCAGCCTAAGGAGCGCTGATGCAAAATACCAGAAACCTGCTAGCTTTTATAAAGGGTATTTATTTGGGGTAGAAGTTTACAGTTACCAGGTTATAAAGCATAAGTTACTTCCCTCACCAAAGTCTGTTTACATGTGTTGGAGCAAGATGGCAGCAAATGTGTGCCAAGAATTCAGGCTTCCTGGGTTCCTCTCTTCCCGGGGCTTGTTTCTTTCCAGGCTCATCTGCTCTGCTCCTCTGTGTGTTACTTCCTGGGGTTCCAGTTCAAAATTCCCTACTCTGTCCTTTGCCATGTCTTTTCTCTGTTAGTCCCCACCCACCAAGGGGTAGGGACTCAATGCCCTACTGATGTGGCCCAATCAAAGTCCTAATCATAATTTAATCAATTAAAAGTGATACCTCTGACAGATTAGTTTACAAATATAATCCAATTTTGGGAATAAACAATGCCAAACTACTACAGTGATCCTGCTCCAAAATCCCATTTTAGAATATTCTTCTGGCTCCAAGTATCAGGGTCAGGTTCCCTGGAGAATAGACTCTGAGTTTCAGATAGGCATGCAGGCGTTTTATTTGGGAGTACATTCGGTAACAGCACCTATAAGAAGGAAGCAGGAACAGGCTGAGGCAAAAGTTGAACTACGTACGATCCAGTCACAACATACGCCTCAGCCAATCACACAGGGAGCTCTCAATTTGGAAAGTCTCTTTGGAGATATCTCTAATTGAGGCTAGGGCCAGAACTTTATATCCCTACATCAACCTGTCATTAGATGGGGAGTTCCCTAGGGAGTGGGGGCAAAGTTGGACAAAGCAGCTCCGGTTTCCTGCAAGTAGGTTATGAATGCCTTAGTCCTGAAGGCGCGGGGAGCTGGGGGATGTTCGACAACACCCATTGCAAAACTGCCTGACATTTTCTCTTGCTGCCTCTCAAGACATGTCATGATTAGTAGAGGAAAACAAAAAGAAAGATGGAATAGGAAAAAAACAACAACCCCAAATTATGGTTAATTCTTAAGCAGGATAACTCGCTCCTGGAATATTGAGCTCTCTTTCAGCATATGGTAACGCTAAAGGGAAAAACAGAGGGCAATATATTGGATTGAGTTTCAGAATCCTGGAAATCCAGGTTTGACTTCCACGTCAGCTATCTTGGGAAAGTAACTTTTTCTCTCTAGTTCCCAGTGTCTTCTTCTCTATGAACTGGTTTTTGCAGTAAGACTTCTCTTGCAGAGTCGGGGAATTTGTCTGGGGACATGGATCAAAAACCCCTACCTCAACATTCTTGCTACATTGATCGGAGGAAATTAAATTTCACTTCTACTCCTCCCACCATGCAGTCATTCTGCCAGTAGTGGGGGTTGGTTTGGATTGAACCATTTACTGCTTCTCAAGTATATTCAAGAGATATATCGATGGCTGGTCTCAGCTAGGGGTGTGAACAGTCTGTGCTGCGTAGGTTTTTCTCTGTGTGAAGCTACTTGTCTGGGAAGCCCCACTCCAAACTCCTGACTCACTACATATATGCTTAACTAACCATTCTCGACCCCTCAAAATTAGGGGTTATCCAAACCAAGGAAAAAAATAAAAAGTAGTAGTTTTCTATCAGTCTCTACCTATGAGCACTTTTTCATGTTTCAAATGCTCTCTGTTAAAGGCCCCCAAAACTTTGATTATCCAGAGGTATATTACAGTTCCATAACAATTAATAATCAGAGGCAACTATGAGAACAATTGAAAGCTGAAGAGGCCTGGTGCGATTTTGGATCTCTACCAGATGTTCAAGGAAAGCCAACTGTTTTCTGAGCAGGTCACACCTGTTTAATTAGCAATAATAAGAGCCTTCAGATGATTGCAGAGAAATTAAATAACTAAAGATAAATGACCTAAGAGGGCTTAATTTAATCCTAACCAAAGAGCAAAATGAATGCAATCTAAAAACATGATCACATGCAGAATTGTAGGTTAATGTCCTTGTACTTTATAATTTAATGTTGCACACATAGTACCAGGCTAGAAGTAATGGATTATAGGAAATAAATACATATGCTGGCATTTTATGAATAAATTATTGTAACACTAATTGCAATTAAATTGCCTTGTTTTAATATGATCTAGTAATTAAGCCACAAGTGGCTTGCTGCCTGCTTCTTGACTGAACAGAGACCAAATAAAAGTATTTGACTCAGCTAAAATATTTGTGAATATACCCCCAAACTTTTTCTTCCACTGAGGTGAGATTTAATAAGAATATTAATCATGTGCAAAATAATTATTTTGTTCTTTTTTGGCATATGCTTCTGCAATTGTAAAGTATCACTATAAGAAATTGGGTAAATCTGGCTTTCTTACGCTGTCAATTCTGAGTTGGTTCTCTTCCCAAGATGGGGACTGTTTGCAAGTCAGTCAGTTTTACCTTTCATCTATTCCTTAATACTGGATAAGTGCTATTCAAGTCCAGAATGATGTAGCAATTGTCACCTTAGTTCCCTCTATGTGTAAACCTCCCCTGTTTTAACCTGATCACTTGTCCTCCATCTGTGCTCTCAGAGTCCTCTATATTCTCACAACATTAAAATCGTCTGTTTATCAGTCTGTTTATGTGAATTCCTCTGGTTGGGTTCATGATTCTCTTGTATCCCTAGATCTTGGAATATAGTAGGTGCTCAATAAACATTGATCCATTGAGGGAACATGGAAGGAAGGAAGTCTGACCTGAAGGTCAGCCAAATCACTGCTTGTCCATCTCTACTGCTATGCATTTAAAAAACAAATACTTAGCATCTGCCTTGTGCAGAGAACTACAAGAATTAAAGCACACACAGGTACACACACACCAGAAGAAATATAAGAAAATGTCCTGCTCTCAAACAACTTTGAGTTAATTTGGCAGAACAAGATATATGCACATTAAAGAACAAACAAACAAAACAAACAACCACAATGAAACAGAAAAATTACCTGCCAGACACTGCACTGATAACAATATTGGCTTCTTTATTCTCACTATAACCATAGGAAATAGATACTATTGTCATTACCACTTTAGAGATAGTGAAACTGAGGTATAAAGAGTTTAAGAAACTTCCCTAAGGCTTCTCAGCATATAAGTGATAGAGCCTGTTTTCTAATCAAGGCAATCTGATTCCAGAGCCTGCAGATTAACTGCTACATATTATAATTGTCAAAAATATAAATGTTATGCTTTCAAAGAAGGAAAAGGTATTTCATAGTTAAGAATTGTAGCGATCAGAGAATGTTTCAGAGCAATGTCAGTAGCTGTGAAAGTTCTCAGGTTTTACCAACCTGCAAGCTAACAAAGTAGCCAGTCAGAGTTTTATGGATGCTGGTAGAAGATATGAAACTTCTGAGTCAGAGACAATAGACAGTTTATTACTCACATTAATTGTAGTTGTCAGAGTATCAGCATTTGCACCAGTTCACCAATCCCTGGTATTCACAAAGACGCATTATAAAAGAGAACCTCTAAGCTTAGGGAATTCAAATATTTTTATAATGGGTAAGCAAACCTGCACTTTTGCTCTGTAAATAAATGTACTCTTTCTCTATGTTTCAAGACAATCACAAAAATGATATTACTTATTTTTCCTTATTTTATTATTTTCATATTTCCTTAATTTTCAACTATGCAATAATACATATGCTATGTATTACTCGCATGATTCAAAATAATAGCAGGAGTTTCCAAGGAATTTTATTTCGAATATACCTACTCTTCCTTGGCATTGTGCTAGATTCTCGTAGGATTAAAAGAAAAAAAAATATTTCTTGCCTTTATAGAATTCACAATTTGGTGATTAAAAACAAAAACCTTATAGCACTCTTTATTTATGGCAGAATGATATTAATTTTCAAAAAATTGCAAGAGGCATGTTCTGGGAGGTGAGTAGAAGGAGGAATTACTTGATAGATCAAGGAATGAGGAAAAGCTCCATGGAGGGATTTTCCTTTGCCCTGCCTCTTAAAGGAAGAGATTTCCCTGCCTGCAACCTGTCCTATGGTTTGGTAAGCCAGGGAGCTCCGAGGGTCCCTTACGTTGTCATAACTAAATGAAGGCACTTCTCTTTCAAAGTAGGATTTAGTGAAAAGAGAAACCATTTCCTTGCTTGAAGAAAGAAATGTATTTATACTAGAATAAAGAAAAAAAAACTGGAGACAGGAAGGAATTATGAAGAGGTTGAACTGAAAAAGGAGAATTGGCAGAGGAAAGAGAGTTTATGATAAAGAGAGTAAGATGTCAGATTATACTCTCACTAGGGGAAAAATAAGGTTATCAGTATTAAAAGTATTACGCTTTTGCAACCAGAGTGAATGGGGTGGGAGTGGGGTGGACAGATCAAAGGAAACATGAAGGTTTTTTTGGTGGGGGATACTCTGTTACGATGAGTGCACTTGGAGAAAAGCAGAGGAAGGATCACTAAAAGGGACTCTGAAAGTCTCAATAAACAAAAGCGCTCTGTCTCACCTAGGTTCTGAATGAATTGAGAAGCAAAGTAAAAGAATAAGGCAGCTAAGAGCCCAAATCTTTATCTTCATTATGAAAAAGGCTAGATTGGAGAGTAGAGCTTAATATAGGAATCTGATGATTCTGACAAATGAACAAAAAATGAAAAATTAGACAGACTTACAATTCAGTCACATTCAAACAGGGCAACCTCCCCACATTAATGGAAGGGAAAGGGAAGGAACCTGCCCTGGGGGAACAGAAGAGAATACCTCCTTCCCTCAGGCAGTTTCCTCCCAAGGAAAAAAAGATGAAATTAAGCCAAGAAAGCCCAGTTTATTCTTTGCAAATTTACCAAAAGACATATTATTCCATATCCCTTGGGGGTAGAGTGAGTACAAGGATAGAGAAAGAGGTCAGAATTATGCCAATTAAGCTTCCATCAGATGGAGGAACATCAGCAATTTTCAAGTATCACCATGAAAATGAACCACTTGTGAAGCCTGTTTTAACACGTGGAGTTCTAATCCAAACCCAGAATTTCTTACTCAGTGGATTCTGAAGTATGGCCCCTGAATTTGTATTTTTAACATTTCCCTCCACTCTTACTCATCACTGAAGATGTAGTTAGTATTGCCCTTTGGACCACAATTTTAGACATCCAAAACCACCTCATGTTGCTTATTTCAGATTTTTTTTTTTTTTTTTT
>JAQZBX010049337.1:0-20277 GCA_029593785.1 Cabassous unicinctus | reverse complement strand
TGGTTGAGCACTGGCTTCCCACATACGAGGTCCCAGGTTCAATCCCTGGCCCTGGTACCTCAAAAAAAAAAAAAAAATTGTGCAGAAAAAGAAATTCCCTTACTAATTTACCTCCTTGGGCAGAGGTGGTGTCAACATTTTGAAAAATACCTGCCAACATTTCCTACTTCTCTGTGGTTCTTAAACTCTTCAATTTTCCTTTGCAATGTTCTCATCTGAACAATTTTTGGGCAGGCATATTAAAGGGTTTTTATTTAGACAATAAGTTGCCTGTTCCCAGTAAATAGCCCTACTCCATTATAAAAATAAAACTATAGGCAACGATGAGCTACCCACAGAACACAGGGCTGTGCTTGGGCGGTCGTTTTATTTTTATTTCCCACTCGAGGGCGCTGTCTACTTTGGTGGAAGTGAAACCAGGTTCCATTTCACCAATTTATTCCAGCGATGCTTTAGCTTCCTTCATCGACTTGTACCCTGGGCAGTGGTCCAGAGATCCAACCCTTATCTGGTTTTATCCCAAAGTCCCACAGGGCAATAGTGTCAGGCCTAGGAGGAGACCCCCGTCAGTCCATCCTACAGGGCCAGATCTCTGCACTCCAGTTCTCATCACCCCGAGTAAAAAGACCTTTTTATTTCCAGCTTCTGTGCTCATCCCTGTCTCACCCCATATATGTGCACCTACTACATGATCCCATACTGTCTGTGACTTAATTTCCTTGACTTTGCATTCTTTGCCTTTGAAAAAATATAAAGTAAGCATCTTTCAAACTGAACCTGCTCCCTTTGTTACAATTTCCTCCTCTGGACCGGCAACATGATGCCCGAAATTGTCAGCACGTGGCTTTAGAGTAGAACTTCTCCAACTCTAATGTGCAAAAGAATCAGCCGGGCATCTTGTGAAAATGCAGATTCTGACACAGTGGACCTTGGGAGTGGGGCCTGAGGTTCTGCATTTCTAACAAGCCCAGGGGGATGTCAATGCTGTTGGTTTTACCTCTTTGCCCCATCCAGGAGTTTCCCTGTTCAGTTTTGTACATTGGTGTGCAGTCAGATAACCTCAAGGATGGAGGCTGGTCATTATCTATGTAGAGCTTTGCCTCTTGGTTTTCATAAATTGTCCCTGCAGGGCCCTTCTCCCCGGCTGTGCTCCATCCCATCTACTTAAGTTTTCCTTGTTGGATAACCAGGAAGCATTGTATTGATGCTGTGTCTGTCTCACCTGGCCCCTGATTTGTCTTTCACTGTCATACAAGGTCGCTTCTTTTCTTGTTCTTTGATCTCCCGTTTTCATTGGGAACTTGAATAAGGATACAATGAATTATCTAATAATGGTAATGATAAGCGTCTTGTGCATAAAGCACTTTAATATTCACAAGATAGAGTAGTTTGAGGGAATGGGCCAGGGTTCTAGAGTTAGATAGCCTGTGTTCAAATCTTGCCTTTGCTAATTCCTAGCTGGGTGGCTTTGGGCAAGTTACTTAACCTCTCTGGACCACAGTTTCCTCTTTTGCAAAATGTGGGTAATGCTGCTTCATAAGGCCCTTTGGAAGATTAAATGAGATCATGTGTGTGAGGCACTTAGAATAGACTTGACACATAGTAGACCCTCTATAATAATCAGCTGTTATCATTTCACACCTGTGAGGAAGAGGAATTACTGGCACCACTTTAAAGATAAGGAACTGTGGTCCAAACGAGGAGAAACTTCTCAAGATCCCACAGCAAGATGAGTAGTAGAGCAGGGGCTAGTTCTGACTCCAACTCCAGTGCTCTTTGCAACCCCCCCCCGCCCCCGCACCACCACACACACACACTTCCAAATGAGGAGTTTTATTACCATCAATTCATAGCCCGAAGTGTGACACTTTTCCGGCATCCCGCTGATCTTTTGTTCTCTCTTTCCTTCTAATGGAGCATTTCTAGCTGGGGTGATTCATGGATCTGGGACCGCATGGCTCCCATTAACTTCAAGGAAAGTCATAAGGCAAAACCCACATCAATCAACCCCCCAAATTACTCATCCATCGTGGCAGGTGACACGTGGATTTAGATGAACAGGGAGTAGACCGGGTATCATAGAATAACTATTTAGATTTATGAAAATCCTATAAGATCTTACACCAAGTCCCAAAATTGAAGCTTGCTCTGTTTTCAAAGCAAAGTTGAACCAAAGGGATGGGAAACAGGATGCCACAGTAGAAAGGCTTTGAAGCTTGGAGTCCGAGGGGCAGGCTCTCCCAGCGTCACTGCACCCTTGTGACCTCAGGCAAGCCCTTTAACCCCTTAGGACCTGTGCTCTCATTTTCTTATTCATCCTCACAAAAACCAAGGGGTTAATTATTATATCCATTGGATAGATATAGAAACTGAGGCACAGAGAGGTTAAGTTACTTGCCCAAGGTGACATGACTAGCAAGGGATAAAGCCTAGCTTCAAACTCAGGACTCAGGTCAAAGTCCAGCACCTGCGTCCTGAACCACCGTGTCTCACAAATGAGGTGGCAAGTGTAAAAATAGCACACGCTCAGTACGAGCTTAATAAACCTTTACTGAATCTGAATCTTGAGGACAAAACCCAAGTCTTACGAACCCCTCCTTCTCTCCAGTGCCTTTGTACCTAGTAGGTTCTCAATTAATAAGAGTTGAATTGAATTATTGCCCCCTGGAAGTGGTTCTGTTTTTATTTAATGATTTGCTTAGATGCATTTTAATATGCAGACCACAATGCTTCTTGTACAATATCTTCTGGACTGTGAGGCGCGGGCATTCATTATTTTATGAGACGCATATGTCATGCATAGCACAAGCCCTTTTCTTAAACCAACACAACATGCAAATAGAAATTTCATGTGAAATCACATTCAGACAGTCTCAAAGTAGAAACAGATGTCTGAAAAATATGAACGCCAGGCTTATTAAATATTTTATCATCAAATATTTCATACATTTCAAAAATGTCATCTGTGAAAACACAGAAATACCGCCTCAGGAGAACCAAAATATTTAATCACTTTCAAGAAATTCTTAAAAATAAGTCTTCACCTCAGAACTATTCCAGGCAGAGAACAAATTTCCAGGTGCTGCAAGCTATATTTATTATATTTTCATCAAAATCAGTAACCTAGTTGAAGGAGATACAGTAATCAGTAAGGTCATTATTAGGTAAGATAATGACTTCTGAATGAATTCTCTCATTAATCTCATTACAAAATGGTAATGGTACCTGACTAATCATGCCGGAGGGAAGAGCTGTGTTGAATCAGTGCAAAATTAAAGCTGTAATCACAGAGCTGCTCTCGCCATTTCTTCAGGAACGCTTCACCGGGGCTTTGGGGACTGGCTTGAAGTTACTCTGACCGAGTGGACTGTTGATCTGAAGGTTGGGGCACCCGACACGGCAAGGGGCAGGGTGAAGAGCCCCGAGCAGCAGGGGTCAGGAAAACGGGTCCTCCCCCTGCGTCTGCCTCTGACTTCCTGTGTTGACCTTGGACAGGTCATGCCCGCCTCTGGGCTCCATTTCCGGCTTCCCTGCTTTGTTGCCTACTTCCTCTCTTGCTCCTTCAGAGTCCAGTCTCTCCCCAGCAGCCAGAGTGCTCCTAAACACAGAAGGCAGATATGGTTACTCCCAACAGTGGTTGTCCATCTCACCCTGGAGCCAGATTCTTACATGGGCTTCACACCCGACCTTGTCTCCTACCGCCCTCCCCTCGCTTCAGCTGCTTCTAGAACACACCAGGTGTGTACTTGCTGTTCCCTCTGCACGTATGGCTCTTCTCCCCCAGACATCCACATGACTCGTTTCCTCACCTCTTCCAAGTCTTTGTTCAAATGTCACCTTCTCATTGATGCTTACCCTGACCACCATATTGATAACTGCCATCTCTCCATCATCTTTAAATCTATGTTTTCTTTCTCCACACTACTTATTACCTTCTAACACATGATATAATTTAATTTATTAAGTTTCATGTCCATCTCCCCTCCCCCTCCTCTCCCTTGAATCTAAGCTCAGTGAAGACTGGAATCTCTGTACGCTCATATGTATGCCCTGGTACGTAGTAGATGTGCAATGGCTATTTGATGAATGTGGAATTTAATCACTTGCTTGTGGGTTTCCAACCTTGCTGGACCCTAAAGGAGGGACCTCAGTGCATGAGGCAGATGAATAAAGGATGGCTAAGTATACATTCACTACAATAAGGCTCTGCTTTTCCATCCTATTAGAAACTGGAGTCATATGAAGTCCCCTTATTTCCATGGGAACTCCTGAGAACACACATCCCAGGTGGCAGCACGTAGAGTCAGAGATATCTCAACAGCCAGCTGAGATGGGCCAAACTGAATAAGATGGAATTGACAGAGACAAAAGGGACACCTTGTCCTGACTTCAAATCCCAGTGTACAGGCCCAAGTCTGGGGTGATGGCGCTCCCCAGTAACAGGCATGTAAGACCCTTAAGGACTTCAGCGGGTGGGCACTCAAGCTGCTTTAACAGACTCCCTGTGGCCAAAATAAGACGGGAAGCAGTCACCGGCTAATTCTTCCTGGTCAAACCACACAGAAACAGGTCAGGACCACAGTCTCACTCTCTGTTCACAATGGTGCCAAAGAGAATCTGGAGCTTGGTGGATGCTCATTAAATGGTCAATGAGTGCTTGAATAACTCTGAATGAATGCTCGGATTTGTATTTCTGTGTGTCCCATTTCACATGCGGCCAACAGTACAGTGTCCAGGGGTAACGAGGGGTCTGGAAACCACATCACTTAAGGGACAATGAAATGACAAGGGATGTTTAATCTGAACCACAGAAGGAAGGATGGAAATAAGCCCAGTTTTCAGTAACTGTGTGACAGTCATGTGAAAGCTAGATTACTTTCATTCTATGTGGCTTTACAGTGGGGATTGCAAATAACCCTTGCAAGCCCATGGCAAACTTCACTAATGGAGCATTCACACTTTCCCAAAGGGCCCAGACAAGCCTCAGAATCCTTCTGAACACAGGGCCCTACATGCTCATCATCAACAGAATGGAGCTGCTACACAAGAGAAAGCATATTTGCTATACTATGTCAACGGTTGAAAAGCCACGTTAAGAAATAAACATTTTCTTAGAGGCAAAGATGGAATAAGTTTCCCTGGGGAGTGGGCAGTGAGTTCCTCAACATTGCTTAAGATGGCGTCCCACCATGGAACCCAGTGGCAAGGAAAGCATCTGAGTCCTTGTTGGTGTGTGGTGGATGCATTTCCAGGCTGAGAGTTAGCCCGGGGGTTACATCTGAACAGGCAGCCACAGCGAGTGAACTCAAGAACAGGAGGGATAAGGCACCTCAGTGCTTCACAGTTGCTCCCAGGGAGTTCGGCCATCTTGCCCTGCTAATCAGGTCCCTCCTTCAGTGGCTCTTGCTGGTGCTACATCTCCTGCATTTCGGCTCAGATCCCAGTTAGTCTCCAGACTCAGCGGTCTCTCCTGGAGCTCCCTGCTGTAGGACTTCTTTGCCCCTCACTGCAGGCACCCATGGTGAGCCTACTTCCTATCACCCTTAGCTGGGTTCCCTCTAGGGTATGGGGGGGACTTCTGGATCCCCTATATGAGGCACCCAGGAAACTGGGCCCTCTCTCTGTGTAACTATACCATGCCAGAAGTTCTTGCAGCTGCCCGTGTTGGTTGAGGAGTGCCCCATAAGGCTGTTGCCACCCAGAATAATGAAAGGTAAAACAGGGCACAAGTGCCCCTTGCTTCAGCCCTCTACCTGTATACCTGGGCTCTCTACCGTGCCTGCCCCCTTGCCCCATCCTGCGAATCTCCACTTTAAGGGGGAGCCAGGCCATTTGAGCCTCTCTTCCCTTTTTACTCTTTCTCTCTTGTCCTCTTTCCTTTCTATCTCTTTCTGTCTTAAGGGAATTTGCCTAACTCATATCCATCATCTTCTCTATAATATGACGTTATGGGAAAATTCCATCATCTGAGATCGCCGGGCTCTGTTCTTGACAGTAAAGAAAACCTTAGAGTTTAGAGAACTTAATTTTTTCTCAGCAAAACCTCTCTTTCAAGGCCACTATCCTGCTATTGCCTCAACACTCTAGTTTCATTTATTTTGGGTCTAGACTCTGAGTGGTCCTCACTCCTCCCCTGACACAAGAAAAGGTTATCGCTTCATAGCTTCTAAGACAGCAGGGCTCACAGGGAAGGCAAAACACATGGTTTTCCATATCAAAAAGTTCTTTTTCTATGGAATAACCAGAGTGTACAAAAAGATTTGTGTTCAGGGTATTTATTATGGCATTATTTGTAATTAAAATAAAATTGGAAACAAATTTAACATCTGAAAAAGGGAACTAGTTAAGTTGTGATTTCACATGACTTCATAGAAGATCATTCATTTACATGGGCAAATTTGTATAAAATATCATTAGGTGAAGAGAGAAGATTACAAAATAGCATATTCAATAGCTTACATTTTGTAAAAAAAAAAAAAGTATGTAACCATGACTGGAAATTTTTATGCAAAATGTTTATCTTGCCTATATCTGGATGGTGAAATGATGAGTGATTTTTATTTTCTTCTTTGTGCTTTTTCATATTTTCCAAATTACCAATAGCATCTGTTGGTTTTATGGTCAGAAATAAACAACCAATGTTTGGTTCGTGTTTTGAAGTAGAAAATGCAGGTGACCTTGATGGGGACGATGAGAGCAGAATCAACGACAGGCGGATGCTGTGGCCATATTAGCTGCTCCAAGTCTAAAAGGTTCTGGCTTTGTGATCTCCCCACCTGGCCTCTGGCCCAGTGGCGCCGTGAGGGTAGAAGGGCCCTGTCCAGTAGCTTGGTGCCTCCCCAAGCCCTTGGGCAAAGGCCAGGCTCCAACCAGCACAGAAAGTGCCTGCTCCCCAGGAAGCCTCCAGTTTATTAAAGAATCATGGTGCCGGGAGGGTTTTCTGCCTGTGCTCAAACCTTGAGTATCCCAGAGCTTCAATCTTTTATGAAATAGCATTTCATTTTTCCCTCTCTACTAAGGGTTATTACAAGGCATTGAGTGGTTCTTCATGCATCAATTTTTAATCTAGTTTTTTTTTCTACTAGACCATGCTTAGTTCATAAATAAAACATCTTTGTTTTTAGAATTTTGCTCCAATTCCTTTTCTAAGTTTTGTTTGTTTGTTTTAGAGTTGTCTTCCATTGGGAAGAAAAAAGGGGTGAATGTGTCACCATCCAACCACACCCTTCTTCTGTGTTACAAACCTTCCATGGCTCCCTGTTGCCAACAAGAGACAGCCCATACCTCTTAACCTGCCACTCAAGACCTGCCATGACCTGACCCAAGCATCTTTTCTAGCTCACTTCCTCTGCTCATTCCTCCATACATGACCCCAACACACTCCACAAGTCAAGAACAGCTGCTCATGCCAAACACTCCATTCTCCAGGCTTCCTCCCACATCCTCTACCTGGAGTGCCTGGAAAAGACTTGGAGTGATTTGAACTTAATGTGTTTCTACATGGGTTCCCTCTAAGTTGTATTTAAGTTATTGCCTCATTTTGCCCAGTTCCTTGGTAGATAATGTTGAAGTTTAAAGAACTCAGGGCTTGGGGTCAGAAAGACCTGGGTTTGGATTGCCCTTGATGATGCTGGTCAAGAATTAGAGGCTCCATTTGTTTATTCACAAAATGGAGAGAGTAACACCCACATAAAAGGGCAGGGATGAAAATTAATAACGATTGCAAATGTGAAAGTGCTGAGAAGACATCCTGGCATATTGTAGGAATTCAATAACTGATTGTGAAATCTGATACTTGGACCATATTTGTGTATGCAATTGTACACAATTGTACAAGTTTGTTTGAGGCAATTATATACTCACCACCTAGATTCAACAGCTGTTTATTTTTTGGCATTTGGCCATATATATTTTATATGTCTACCTATTTCTCTGAATCTATCTACCTACCTGTTGATCTGTCTATATCTATCTCACTGTCTATATATTTTTTTGGCTGGACCACTTGAAAGAAGTTGCAGACATAATGATTCTTCATCTCCCACACATCTAAAAATAAGAAAATTTTCTTACAACCCAAATGTCATTTTGTACCTAAGAACAAAATAATAATATAGAATTATTATTCTATAGTCCTTATTAAAGTTTCCCCAATTGTCTCAAAAAGTGTCTTTTATAGTTTTCCCCCAACCCAGATCCAATCAAAGTTCATTACATTGCATTTGGTTGTTATATCTCTTTTCTCTGTTACTCGATAACATTCCTCACACACAGGTCTTTACTGACTTTTTAAAAATACTAGATCAGCTTCCTTGTAGAATGTCCCACATTCTGGAGTTTTCTGATTGTTTCCTTGTGGTATCATTTAACTTTTTCCTCTACCCCACATACTTTCTATAAACTAGAGATTAGGGCTAAATATCTGATTCAATTCAGATAAAACGTGTTGACAAGGCGGTTCATAGGCCATGCTATGCACTTCATGTAAGATCACATTCTAGAAGGTTCACAACGTCAGATTTTGCTATTGACAGTTTTGATCACTTTGTTGAGGGAGTGACCTCCAGATCCCTTGTAAAGTGTGATTTACCATGGGCAGTTAGCAAATAATCTCTAGGGTGATATTTCAGTGTGTGTGTGTCAGTATCTTGTTTCCTGACAACTTTTCTTCTTATGACATTGATGATCCTCACCCAAATCAGGGGGGTTGGAAAACGTGGTTTTCTAATTCTATCATTGCTTTTAAAGTTATTAGTTGGCACAGACTATAAATCTTCCTAAAATGGCCAAAGAGGTGATTAATTCTTTCCCTTTAATTACTAAGTTTCAGAGTAAGGAGTTGGAACAATGGTTACCTTCAATGTTGGCATCTGAGATTCTTTCTCTGTCTCTGTCTCTGTCTCTCTGTCTCTCTCTTTCTCTATCTCTCTGTATTTACTAAGGAATAATGGATTTTTTATTAATGCAATGTGTTTTAATCCATTATTATCATTATTGGTTTTAATGCTTAAATTATCCTAATTTGGCAAGTGGGAGCCCCTTCAAGTAAGCTCCTGTGTCTTTTTTTTTATCTCACCCACTTTCCCCTAACATATGTTATGAAAATTTCAAGCATCTAGATTTGATTTGAAAGATTTCCCCAATGAACACGCATACACATAGCACCTAGATTCTACCATTCACATTTTACTCAAAATGTGTTATCACATAACTATCCATCTACCCATCCCTCTGCCCATCCATAAATTCATCTTGATATGAAGGATCCAATTTTATATTTTTCCAAGTGACTATCTAGCTGTCCTATATCATTTGCTTTAAATGTCCATATATTTCTAAGGACTTGAGATTTCTTTCTTCATAACATTAAATTTCTATGGGTAGTAGGTCTATTTATGGATTTTGTTTTATCTTGTTCCATTGATGTGTCTAATTATGTATCAATACCACATTATCTTAATTTTAGAAGCTTTCTTATGTGTTTTAATATCTGGTAGGACAAACCCCCCTAGCCAATACTTTAAATTTTTTTTTGGCATTTCCTGGCTTGACTGTTTCCATATGAACTTTAGAATCAAATGGTCAAGTTTAAAAAAATGTTGATTTTTTACTAGGATTGGACTAAATTTATATATTACCTTAAATATATTGAGTTGTATTATTTAAGAAAAATATCTGTGGAGATTATTGTGCTCTTCTTCTGAGATCTATTACTATTTAACATTAATTAATTTAATAATTTGAACCATCGTTGAATTGTAATAAAATTTGGTCATATGTATTTTTTTGTAGTTTAAAAAATTTATTATGGAAGTTGTGGCTTTACAGAAAAATCATGTAGAAAATGCAGTGTTCCCATATATACCCCTTGAAAACACAGTTTTACCTTTTTTTTCATTCTGTTTTTCTTTCTACTCCTTAGCCTGAATCATTTCAATTGTCTTGTCCTCAAGTTCACTGATTCTTTCTTATGTCAGCTTCAATCTGCTGTTGAAATCCTCTAGGAAATTTTTCATTCCAGTTATTGTGGACTTCAACCCCAGTATTTCTGTTTGGTTTCTTTTTAACATTTCTACCTCTCTATTGAGATTCTCACATTGTTCAGTCACTGTTTCCCTAATATCATTCCATTC
This sequence comes from Cabassous unicinctus, assembly GCA_029593785.1. Classification (NCBI taxonomy): domain Eukaryota; kingdom Metazoa; phylum Chordata; class Mammalia; order Cingulata; family Chlamyphoridae; genus Cabassous; species Cabassous unicinctus. The sequence continues at coordinate 10,144 of JAQZBX010049337.1, read as the reverse complement.
TTTGTGTTTTCCTCTATCTCCTTGAACATACCAAGTATCTTTCTTTGTGTGTGTGTGTTTGGGGGGGAAATCTCTTTATCTCATGATAATAAAGCATACAATTCATCCAAAGTGCACAATCAATGGCATTTGGTATAATCACATAGTTGTGTGTTCATCACTTCAATCATTATTAGAGCATTTTCATTATTTCAATAATAATAATAAACAAAAAGCAGACAAACAAGAAAATTCCTCAGCTCTTAATCTCTCTATGCTTCCCCCACTGTATATAACTGCTGTTTCTGGCTATTCTTTCCAAAGTGTATAATCAATGGCTTTTAGTATAATCACAATGTTGCACATCAGTCATCTCAAACATTTTAGAGCAATTTCATTACTCCAAAAAGAAAGACTCCACACCCCTTAGCATTCCCTCCTCAGCCCTACACAACCACTAATCTCCTTTCATCTTTACAAATTGATTTATATTTATTTTTATATAAATGGAATCATACAATATGTAGTACTCTGTGTCTGGTCTCCTTCACTTAGTATAATGGTGTTGTTGTTTTTTTGTCTGATATTAACGTTTTGTAGTATTAACTTACATTTGTTCAGCTTCAAAGAAAAATGGTCTTATATGTTCAATTCTACCGATATTTATATTTCACATAATATATTTATATTTCACATAATATATTTAGTTCGTAATAAGGCAATCATACACTATTTGTCCTTTTGTGTCTGGCTTGCTTCACTCAACATAATGTACTCAAGTTTTGTCCATGTTGTCATATGTTTCATGACTTCATTTTTCCTTACTGCTGCATAATATTCCATCGTGTGTATACTCCACAATTTGTTTATCTGTTCATCAGTTGATGGACATCTGGGTTGTTTCCAACTTTTGGCTATCGAGAATAATGTTGCTACGAACACTGGTGTGCATTTTTTAAAAAGTCTTTGTCTGTATGTCCAAGGCCTGGTCTTCTTCATTGACAGTTTATGGATTTTTATCTTGTTCCTTTAGCTGGGTCATCATTCCTGTTTCTTTTACCTCTAGTGCTATGCACCTCACAGATCTCTTCTCTGCAACTCCCTATAGCCAGCATTCTAATCTATCAGGTCTCAGCCCTGCTCTCAGTGATGCTCTCTTACTCAGCATAGGACCTGGTTGGTGTCATTTGGATTCTACCACCCTAAGACCCAGCCACATTCTTCTCTATTGCATACATTCTCTACCTGACATTCTCTGTTGTGGACTTCCAATCAACTCCACTGGTGTCAGGAGTTTATTTTTCCCCTTAATGTATACTGACCTCCTAGTATATTCTGACTTCTAATTATGCAGTAGGCATGGACTAAGTAATTTTATATTTATTGGTGACTCTGTTCAATAACAACTCTGCTTTGCATAGAGGATACTCTCTTCTCATTGGAAGTAAAAGATGGACATTCCTATTTTTTGCCTCAGTTAACCTTCTAAAAAACCTGAGTTTTTAGTTACCATCTCCTTACTCATAGAATGAATATGGGAAAAACCTAAATCTAAAAAAATTAGTTAGACTTCAGGCCTCAGTGTTCCAAAGTCAGACAAGAGACCGAATCCCTTCACTCAACTAAGCAACCAAAGGGATTGACGAGAACAGTTGGGGGAACAGTGCAGCAGTGGCTCAGAGGCTGCAAATATTCAACCCCTCCAAAATCATCATGGAACAGATGTGTAGCAGGCATTTGCCAGGTCCAGGCAGGGTGCTGAGTACTGGAAAGTCAAAGATGATCAAGGCAGACATTTATCTTACCATTGTGAGAGTCAGCAAGGACAGAGTACGGAACTGTGGAGGCCAAAGGAGATACCTAAGCTAATCTCAGGCTTGACAAAGGTTTTCAGGAGGCAGGGACTTGAGCATGAGTAGAAATCAAGCAGAGGAAGGACAAAGAGTAGAGATGAGTGTAACCAGTGAAGGAGCAAGGGCCCAGATGCAAGAGGGACCAGAACACATTGAGAAGATTCTAGGGGGTTCAAGAGAGAAACTGAAGAGCTGGCAGTGTAGTGTAATGGCTAGAGCTGAAGCAGGCAGAGCCAGGTCACAGAAGGCCTTGGAAGCCCTAGCAGATGTCAGGAGTGATCCCAAGGACAATGGGGCACCATGAAAGGGTGTTCCACAGGGGAGAGACATGGCATCTCAGGGCAGATGCAACCAAACCAGTGATCTAGTCCAGACCCTGTTCTACACAGGCAGCCCTGCTAGAAGTTGCACACCTGTGCTCATCTCTCCTTGAGAGTCCATATTGCTGAGTGGCTCTGACTAGAAAAGAATTCTGTCTTTCAAGGAGCAGAAAACTGCCTCCCCAAACAGCGCTGCTTTTCTTCATGTAATATCCTTCTCTCCTGACACAGATAACCCTGTTATAGACCATGAATGCTGGGACAGGCTGCTGGCCCTGCCACAAATCCTAAATAACCTGATGTGGGAAACCACTGCACGCAGCTGCTTCGTAAGCCCAGGATTCCATTGGAGAAGGCAGCATGTTGATCACCACCAATGACTCTAACACATAAGGCACTAAATGCAGTGGTCAGACCTTACCAAAGGTTCTATTCACAACTTTTGTGGCAGCTGCTCCTTCAACACAGAGGACAGAATCAACATCAATTGCCCTGATATCAGTCCCACTCCTGAATTCTGTTCATTTGTATTCCCCTCACCCACCCTTGCTCATCTTGACTCTAAGTTCCCATTCTTGGTATCTATTTAGTCACCTCCGCATAGATCTAGGTCCTGGCTCTTAGTGACCTCAGTTTCTAGCTCCTTGTTTCTTGGTCCAGATCCTGACCTCACCTGCACCCTCTTCAGGTCCTAAGCCTGGGTCCTTACCTCATGTTATACTTCTCCTCAGCTGAGCCCTGCATGACACTGAGTTATTAAGCAAATTCCACCAAATGCAAGTATCTGCTACCAAGCATATTTCACAAGGGAAAAGAGAATTTCATCTATCAAAAGCACATTTATTTCAAGGGGGCCTATCACTCACTGAAATGCATAGGAGGAAGAGAGTCCCAAGAAAATCAAGGGCATTTGCATTACAATCCACCTCATGCCCAAAAATATCCTGCTGAACATGCAGAATTTCAAGGGAAAAAGTGTGTTTTGCTTATTTGCAAGAAAGCAGTGAATGTTCAAGAGAGGAGGGAGTAGAAGTCAGAAGAGCTAAGGTTTAAAATTTCAGACACCTAAAGTTAAGCATTTGGTAAACTTTGACCAAAGAATCATCTTTGACCCTGCAAATTTTGTTGCTGGCCCTGGCATTGTACTTTGGGAAGGCTTGAAAGGGTTGGGAATCCTGGCTTTACTGCTAGCTGGGTGACCTTGGGCATCTCTCTCTCTGGTTCTCTATCTTTAAGATGGAAGTGATGGTAACACATCATTGTAATATTTATATCTGTGCTCTGCAAATTTGCCCAACCCAAAACTCTTTCATGGCAAAGCAAGAACTTGATCCACAAAGCTGCCCTCCTCATCATCTACCCAGAAGGAAGGGAGGATGCTGGAAGTGACTGTCGCAAAGCAAAAATGCCTTAGACGTCTTTGTGATTGATGCTAAGATTATATGTGAATTTGTACCCTATTCTAGAATATTCTGTGTTTAATATAAAAGCATTGGAAATGATTCCCAACTGGGGAAAAACAAAAGTTAACAACAAAAATGCCTTACCTGGCTTAGGGGAAGGTTGCTCTTGATAAAAATAATAACTGATACTTACTGGACACTTCATCCATGCGAAACATCGTCTCAAGAGTATGCCAAATATTCTTCATTTTTGAAGAAGTTTTGGATCACATAATGGTTACAACTGTGGCAGGGAAGGATCATTGATTTGGGGTATCAGTGATGGGGGATACATGGAAGGAAGTTCACCTAGGCATACATATAAGGCATGTAAGTGTGTTCAAATGTTCATGGGGCATTGTCACAGTGGGTGGAGATTTACACAATAACCAAAAGAATATCAAATTCCCATCCTGAGGAGCTCTGCCACATTCTCTAATGGAACAGCAAGAATCCCACAAGTACAGGGGCAATGACTAGTGAAGGAGGATGGTCTATTGATGGGCCCTTAATATTAACGACTATGCTTATGAGCCTTTGCTCTTGAAATTGAAACTTGTCCTAGTGGTGTAGGGTTCCCAAGAGTTACCTACTGGGAACCTCCCTGTTGCTCAAATGTGGCCTCTCTCTAAGCCAAACTCAGCATATAAATGTAATAACTTCCCCCCAGCGTGGGACATGACTCCCGGGGATGAGCATCCCTGGCACCAGGGATTGCTACCAAGTACCAACAAGCAATATAACTGGAAACAAAAAAAAACCACCCTGGCCAAAAGAGGGAAAAGGTAAAGACAAATGAGTTTATATGGCTAAGAGACTTCAAAGTAAGTCAGGAGGTCATTCCAGAGGAAACATTTATGCACGTCTCAGCAGGATCTCATTGACAACCAAAGTAGATACTCCCCAAATAGAGGGGCTCCTGAGGGCTCTGGAGACACCCAGGCACTGTAGTCAGGGCAGATAGCTCAGGCGTTTGGACCCTTGCCAGTGGGTCCTACTTTGGAATTTATGCTCCCCAGTGTGACAGAGTTGGACTCAGTTGTGGTTTCCCTACACATGGCTCTTCTGTCCTTCTATTTGAACCTATAATTAGTACTAGACTTAGTAAGTGTACATCCAAGAGACTTAAATTTGGGGGTTGTCCATGTGCAGGCTGGGCTCTGAATCTCAACAAAGTTGCAACACTTACTCTCCAGTTCATTGGACTCACCCAGGACAACTAACAAGGAGGAGATGATGGACAAACAACATACCAAGGAACCAAGAGTGTTTACAACTGCAAGCAAGAGAGTCCCATTCATTTGCCATATAGGATTGAAGACCCCCCTCAAGTAAAGGTGGAGTGGGCATCACCTTCACAGAGTCCTCAGGATTGGGGAACAAACCATGGACTAAAGTAGACTTACTAGTATTCTACTATAAACTTATTGTGATTCTAGCAATGGAAGAAAAATCAATGATGTGGAGGCATGGCCACTGGAGGTTCTGGGGGTAGGGAAAGGGAAAAACAGGTGTAATACGGGGACATTTTTGGGACTTTGGAACTGTCCTGAATGACATTACAATGACAGATACAGGCCATTATACATCCTGCCATAACCTACAGAGTTGAGTGGGAGAGAGTATAAACTACAATGTGAAAAATAATCCATGCTTTGTGGCAATGCTCCAAAATGTGTTTATCAATTGCAATGAATGTACCACAGTAATGAAAGATGTTGCCAATGTGGGAAAATGTGGGAGGTGTGGGGAGTGGGGCATATGGGAATCCTCTACATATTCTATGTAACATTTATGTAATCTAAGTATGTTTTAAAAAATATAAAAAATTATTAAAAGAAGCATGCCAAATATTACTTTATTTAATACTTACCACTTTATGAGGGAAGTATTTGTATTATCCCCATGTTGCTAATGAGGAACCGGCCCAAATTTGGATAATTATAAAGTAGTAAAGGAGGACTCAAAATCAAACTGGCGCAATTCCACAGCCCAAACACATGCATGATGCACTTTCCAACCCAAGTCTAGCAGCACCAGGCAATGGGGCCAAACTGAAGAGTGATGACATCAGAAGGATGATGTCAAAGTCAGTTTTCTTCTCTGTCTTAGAGTCACAATATTTTAAGGATCCAGACTTAAGTGAATTCAAGGGGTCCTTTTTTAAGTTATTGTTTTACATCCTCATCGGTGATTTGCCAGAGGAGAGGCTCAGACAGTGGCTAAAGAGGTGCCATGGTGCAGCATTCTCAGGGCGATCTCGAAAAACTCTCTCTGACTGAACCCTGGTCATTCTCTTCTCCTGTCTCAGGGTAATTATCAGCAGAAGACATTTACAACCCTGTACTTTTCATCCTACAATATCCCTTCCACCCATCAACTTTCTTCATATGCTTCTAGACTTGTCTTGGGTAGTAGATACGTTGTGTGCTTGCAAATGTCTGAGTGACCAACCTTGTAAAAATATCTGCTAAATAACCTAGATCTGTGAACCACATTTACCAGGGTTGTATCCCTTCCCCCTTTTGCTCCAAAGTCTGTCCTTAGAGAAAACTGACAATTCAACAATGTAGGGGACAGTTTTCATTCAATTTTGCCTTCCAGCATCTCAAGCCCTTCCCTAAGTTTGGCTGGTTTCTGGAGCCATCTGTTAGGACTACGGACGCCAAGCATTTTTATTCTCCCCTATTACTGCCTACAGTAGCAGACCCCCTAATGACATCTCAGAAAGGCCCCTCTGGCTTTCTGGGCTCTCATGGTTGTCAGAATTCTTCTCTTGGTCCATATCTGAGGCAGAGCTTTCCCCAGTCTCACAGAAGACCAGACCTGTGTCCTGTGGACTGAAGTGAAGTTCTTGACTCCTCCCCTTGCTCCAGAATCAGAGCTGGGGGCTTGGGACACAGTCTGCTTCTGGGATTCTTCCCATGGGCTTAGAGGAGACTGGGGAGATGGGATAACCTCTCTTCCCCTAATGGTCATGTCTGTGGTCCCCTCTTGGCCAGCTGCTGCTGCTTCTCTGGCTAACCCTGATGAACCCTCAAGGCCCTTCTGGGTAGCGGTACCCACTGCTGGCCTTCTTATGGGCACACAGAGGGTTTTAGATGACCTGGACAGAGCCACTGTCCATTTTCTGATATGAGAGATCTGGCTCCAAGTTGAGCCCTTTGGCTCCCTCAGTTTTCCCCCTGGTAACACAATCCCACAACTTCCTGCTGCTGCTGAGGTCTCCTTGCCTGGTGGGCAGGCCACTCAGGTGGGATTCTGGCAAGATGGCATGGCCCCCATATGCAATGTCTTCCTGGCCCACTGAAATTCTGCTGCTTTCTCTGGTCATTCTACTTTCTCTTCACTTCTCTTCACCCTGCTCAATAGGATCAGAAGGCAGATAAGCAAGTCCTCTGCCTGGGAAAATACCAACTGGGGACCTGAGATGCCAGCACCTCTTTGCAGGCATCCCCAATATCCATGAGTGAATCTCTATCCCCACCCCTAATTTCTTGTCTTGGAGAAGGAAGAATAATACCTCACCTCTCCGAAAGGGTGACCAGAAGGGGAAAAAACCCCACTGTTTTTCCTCTTAGGCCAGGACATATTACTTCAAGAATTTCATCTCCTTTCACCCTCCAAGTCTACTCAGATGGGGGTGAGTAGCTGCCCCATCTAGCTGCCTCCTAAATAAGCCCTGAAGGTGATGTCCTGCCCCAATTGTTCCTGGCTCTTTAGAATGTGGAGTACTTAATGCTACTTCATTCTCAGTTTGGGGCCCTCATGACACTCCACATACAGTTACATATAGTTGGAGAGCTTTCGTCTTTTTGAGGCAGAGTTCTTCTCTCACCATAAAATATAAATGGCAGAAACTCATTCTCCCAGCCTCCCTTGGAGCTATGGTACAAGTACGTGACGCATATGTTGACAGTCAGATACATTAACCCCAGACTTTGAATTAGAAACCATTAGTAAAGAATTGGGACTTGGCAGGATCTAATACGGCAATGGGTGACAACAGCCACAGTAGTTGTGTCTGGTTTCTAGGGGCACAGTGACAGGAGAAGAAGGGTCCAGTGTCATCAAGGTCAGTGGTGCAAGCTGTAGGGTCTGTGCTAATAGCTATGTTGGTAAAGGCTTCACAGACCCCCTCTGCAGCATGATTTGGGGCACTGCTCTGGGTTACATCTGCTCTGAGTCTTGTTCTCTGAGCTTCCTGGGATTTGGAGGGCTTACCCAATATTCTTTTAATAAATTACTTTTTTACTTAAGTCCAATAACCACCCACAGCTAAGACAAATGTATATCAGTGTATTGAAGAGGGCTTTCAAAGTTACTTTCTGTTTCATTACATATTTGTGTAAAAAGATGATGAATCAACTATGCTATTTTTGTCAAAAGTTGCCCTTTTTAAAAAACTGCCTCAACAACACACTGAAAAAAAACGGAGTGCAAAACACTTCTAGCAAAACATCAGTAGTGAATGATGCCGTGGCTTCTGGTACCTCATATTTTGTGGTGGCTTTGATGAGGACTCCCTTGCTCAAGCTGAGACCATTACCGAATTGGTCCTATCTTCACAAATATTCTTGAATTTTTTCTCATTGATACTGTGCTTGATTAAAAAATAATCTTAGGTAATACTGAAAATTCTTCACCAGCTATTTTCCTATCCAGAGATTTGCATGATAGAACAATTCAAAATAAAGCAATCAAAGATGAACAAAATGGCCAAACAATTAATATGTAAGATTTTACCCAAATGCAAGGTAGATAATAATGATAATTCCTTATTATTTCATTTAATAATGAAATATTATAACAACCCTTATGAGACCTTACAACAACTGTAAGAGACTAGAATTATCATACTCATTCTATAGATAAGGAAACTAAGGCTGAAGAGATTAAATGTCTTCCGTCTTCAAACCTGTTGTTCAAGTGGGGCTTCTAAGTACATTAGTTACATTGGTGATATTTGATAATAGCACCTTCTCTGGCTCTGGAGACTTCTGAAAGTGTCTGTAGATAAAGATTCTGGCTTTATCTACAGTGACTGGCTTAGCAACTGTTTTCCATGCTTTCCATGGTATGATTGTCATGGCTCCATTGCAGAGAAATAAATCCATTCTAGCCAGTTGTGCACAAATATTGTTACACAGTTAATTGCGAGGGATGAGGAAACAAAGCTCAAGATGAATCTCCAGAAACAACTCCCAGAATCACATGGCAGAACTGGGACTCCAAAGGAGCTGCTGCTCTTGTCATTATAGAAATCAACTTCAGAAACACGCTTCAGAAGCATGCTACTTCTGCTACGCGAGGAAGGAGCCTCTGCTGGATTAGGAAGCTGCACTCAAGCTATGTCATCTCCACTCCAACGAATGGCTGCCTGACAGCTGCTCCTCTCCACATTGGACTTGGTTCCAGAATCAGGTCTGGTACAATACAGTAAAGACAGAATCAGTGCGACTGGTTTTTTCCTTTTGCCTCAGACTACAATATGGCTTGATGCAGCACAGATACAGATCCTGCATTTATTAAAACTTTTGATATTTTGTACTTCATGGATTTTTGCATTGATTTGATTTTTTAAAATATTGTATTAAATATTGTTTATCTTGATTACTGAGTATTTTTGGTGGCTCTTTAAATTTCAGGCCTGAGGCGAGTGCATCTGATTGATGCCACTAAATCACATTTGGATCCCTAGTTGCAAAGGAGTCTGGGAATTGCACAGTCAAGCATTCTGTAAAATGTAGCGAAGTCTTTGGAAGGAGGTGGGACAGATGTTGACCAAACCAATACCTAGTATCAGTCACACATGGCAATTTTGAAACTGCCCTTGTGAAGGAAGTTACAAATCCTATTTACTTGTTTGTGCTTTTTAGTGCATTGCACCTGCCAAGAATGCTCTCTCTCTCTCTCTTTCTTTCTCTCTTTGTCTCTCTCTGTTGCTCACTTTCATTAAACATTTCCATGATTTCCTTATAAAGTTCACTGGATAAAAGATAGTTTCTTGGAGTTGTGCTTTTCTTTTCCCCCACATAAGGGATATCCAAGTTTTTATTCTTTTGTATCTTCAAACTAAAAAGCCATATTTTAAAAATACACAACTAGGTGCTTACATGCTTTTCTAGATTGTCCGTGGCTGCTCAGTGTCACTCCTCTTGTTATATCAGCAGTGTGACTAACGTTGTCTTTATTAAGTTCACAGTGGGAATCCTGAGGGGCGAAGCAATGCTGACGAAACTCTGGGTCATTTCAGGATTGTTCTAAATTCCCCTCATTAGCTTGTGTATTTTCCCTCATTTCAGTATTATACTTTAAATGTTTTGTTTTTATCCATGGATTCACATACCCTGTTGATTTTTTAAAATTTACAGTTTTAAAAGGTAAATGAAAAGTGATACTAAAACCACGAAAACCTAGTTTGTGACACTTTTGTGTTACCAGGAAATTCATTACAACTTTGAGTGGAATCAAGAATAGTTTCAAGTTGTCCATTTGATGGATTACAATTGCATCAGTGGTTTAATGTTCTTTTTTTATTTATTTTACT
>JAQZBX010049336.1:0-19946 GCA_029593785.1 Cabassous unicinctus | reverse complement strand
AAAAAAAAAAAAAAAAAAAAAAAAAAAAAAAAAAAAAAGGATCAAAATAACTGACCAGACCTAAGAAATCAATGGCGGTGATGGGAGTGTTTTGGTCAACTTTCCATTGAGATCATTGGAACAAGGTCCAAATTGGGGATCAAAATTAAGTAAAATAAAAGGGCTAAACGCTTTGGACATTGCTGGGAGGGTCACTGTCTTAGTTTGCCAAAGGCAGCCTATGCGCGGACCTGGACGGCGGGCGGTAGCGGCGGGCAGGCAGGCAGAGCCCTGGGCGCCAAGTTATTCGCGGGAGCTCAGAGAAACCTTGGAGGGAAAAAGGGTTGAAGCACAGCGCAGCGCTTACTATCGGGGCCCGCACTGCGCTTAAAGACGCTGCGAGGTGCTGGCGGTTGCTAAGCTTTTCTCTGGCACAGGCAGTCTAGTTTAACGAAAACAAAAAAACAAAACAGGAAGTCTCTGTGAATAAATCTGTGGCAAAGCACGATAAATGTGAAGTTGTTTATCCTAACACGAAGTTATGTGACGATTTTGTAGCACATTAGGGAAAGTGGTCGCCTGCAAAGTGAAAGGGGGAGATACAAAATGTGCTTACTGGGATTCACTTAAAACATAAATTAGTAAAGATAGAACAGTTTATAAACCGCTCTGAAAATTTGTGTTTTATTACTTCCTGGAGTTCTTTCAGAAACCTGGCATAAAATCAAATATGGGAATCAGAAAACAAATTTCATAAACTAGACAATTATATTTGCAGAGAAAAGAAAATATTTTTCTTACTGTGTGTATCAGGGAACTTACAAAGAAAGGGAAAATAAGTGATAAAATTCAATACTAGTTATAAAATTTTTAATTATATCATGTAAATTCCTACAGATTTGTGATAAATCATATTTGTTTTAATATTTTCAATATCGTCTGTACAGGATGTCAGAGACAATATTGGAATATGTTTGTATATTATGAATTGAATCCTACTTTTTAAACAACCTTTAATTTTCAGTAGGAGGAACAGCCTTTGGCATTATATATCCAATAAGACCTCCCACTTATTAAAACTATTAAGAATCGTAGAAAGTATTTAAATTGTTAAGATTTAATACAAGAAGTTCTTGGGTAGCCAGGTGTTTTTATAATATCTGCTATTACAAACTGCACATTTTGATATTCATTATAAAATATTTCAGCAATGCATATTGATTTTTAAACAAAGTGAATTTTTATGTTGCCTTTTTATTATTTAATAGAATATAAAAAAAGAAGCAGTAAAATTCATGTTTTCTTAGTTTGATTTCAAAGCATCCCAACCAACCAACCAAGACTTGTATCATATCTCTAAAGCAATGAGCAGGTCATACACCCTCCCTGGGCAAATCAACAATAGGACAAGTGTATCCCAGGTTAGCTTGCTTGCAATAGACACAGAATTCTACCTACATGCACTAATCAATTGTCTAGAGAATGATAAGACACCTAAAAGTGGATCTTCTCCTTGCAGCTTCCTGACCAGCCAGCAGATGGTGCTAGTTGGCAAATCTTTTCATGGAGGTGACTCATCCTCCATTTACCTGTGATTCTGGTCTCATCAGAGCTGAGATACTAGACAGGCTCTGACTGTCAAATTCAGTGAAGAGAAACCTCTCTCTTGTCTCCTTCACACCATCCTTCTTTCCAGGGAGGAAGACCTCTGTTCCCCTCTCAGTTGACTGCAGTGAGGCATGGGTTCACCTCGAGGGTGGGGTATATGTGCCATCCCGAGGTGCAAGGGTTAATAACTAACTGTTTCCATTTTAGCTTCTTTGTCCATCCTCACCCTCCTGGGGGTGTGTAGCCCTCTCCTGGTCTTCAGAGCACCAAAGCAGGCTCCTTGACAGCTTTTTGTTCTTCTTCCATTTTTTTGTGAGAGTTGAGCCCTGCCTAAGTGTTCTGATGCAATCTTCCCAGAAGTCCTTAAGAAGATTTTAATCAAGAAAATTTATGGTTGGGATATATAACCATATCCCATATATAAAAATATCTGCTGAACATTCTGCTTTGAGCAGTGTTCATCTCCCTGTGCCAGAGGCTATAGATGAGGGGATTTATGAATGAGTGCACCATGAAATAGATCATGGCTGTGAGAACATTTTTAAGAGATCCTTTATTTACCTAAGACAGAAATCAACCCAGAATTTACAGATAAATTTGGAATTGTATTTGGAATGAGATACATGTGGATAAAGCTTAGTCATAGCTTAGTTATAGGCTTCCACAAAATGCATACTAAGCACCATTGAAAATATGTTAACATATGATATAATCAAAAAGGCAGAACACACTAAGGGAATGCAAACACTAAAACCTATGACCACAGACTCAGAAAACCAAACATCTGAAGACGAGATGCTCAAAATATGAGGCACAGCACAGAAATATTGATGAATCACATTAGGCTTTGCAAAGGGATACCTGAACATGGCACCTGTGTGGATGTCAGAACCTACCATCCTACTTGCCTGTGAACAACCAGGTGACTGGTGCCAGGTGAGGATGTTGGTCAGCCCATAGTGCAGTGGGTAGCAAATAGCAGCATAATGATCATAGGGCATCATCACTAGGAAGGTCAACTCTGTAGATATAAACAAGACCAGTCCACTTGCTGAGATAGAACCACCAGCTACCTGTGTGCAAATATATGGGGTGATGGTGAGCCCATAGTGCAGAAGAAGGCAAATGACAACATAGTCATCATAGGAAATCACCACAAGGAAAGCAAATTCTGTGGATATAAGAAGATAAACAGAAAAATCTGAGCAGTACATGATGGGAGAGAAATCAATTTACTCCCTTTTAGAAAATTCACAATGTATTTGGGAATATTAACTGAAATCCAGGAAAGGTCTATGAGAGATAAATTTCTGATAAAGAAATATATTTATTTAGGGTAGATGTGGTCAGCCACAGTGACAGAAGCATTTGAAAGATTTCCAATCAGGACTTCTGGATAAATTGCTAAGAACAGCAAACTTTCCAAGACTTGGGTCTCCTGGGAACTTGAGTCATCCCTGAGCATGAATTCTGTGACAATGAACAAATTGTTTGTGTTTTAATCTGTGCCTTGTTTCCCAGTAATGCAAAAATATACTAACATCATCCTAAAGACCAAATGGAGGCATCTCACCCTATAGCATGTCCAGCACCCATGTTTGGGTGTGTACTTTTGACTTTTCTCATTTCTTAATAAACTCTTTTCTCCTTTGCCTACCCTATGGTATATCTCTAAATTCTTTTATGCAATATAGCCAAGAACCTAGAAGCCCAGAACCCAAAGCATTCTACCAACAGTACCTGTTCTACATAGAGGGAAACTGTGCTGTAATCATGGCATCTTGGAGATTAAGTCAGCCCCCAGGGAGCACTCAGTGATGCTTCCCCACAAGTGTGCACTTTAGAGTTCATCACCAAACTGAGGAGCTGAAGGCACTATTGACTTAAGATTGCCAGCACTCTTCACTGTGCCTGATCCAGATGCAATTTAGAGAAGGACTTGGCAATGGGCCCAGGAATCCTCTCCCCAGACAATGCCAGGTTATCCGCACTACTCCTTCTCTGTCCATTTGCCTATTTACCTTGTATTTCAATATCTTAAGTGTAATTTTATATATGTTCTTAAATTTTAAAATGGCGACAATGCACATTACCCACAAATGAAATACACTTATTTATTTGTTTCAAAATGTCTTCTAACCAGGAATTTAATGTATAGGAAATGCACAAAGGAGTGTTTTGAAATCAAGCAATACACTTACTTGTCTTTTCATTTTCTTTCCTAAATCTGTTAGTGTATATTAATTTCAACATTTATAGTATAAGAGAATCTAGTAGATGAAAGGACTTAAAATAAAATCAAATATTGAAGAACTTTTCAGATACTGGGTCATATTTATACTATATCTCCTAATACATCTTTAATTCTTTTATTACATATGAAATGTAATAGTCAATAATAAAGTTGAAATTATCGATCTAAGGGGCAGGTTATTAGACCAAATGAGACCTCTAGTTGTTCTTTCATTTGTTTTATCAAAACATTCATTAGATATTGATATTTAGTGTTCCTATATTTTTTCTCTTTATATTGCATCTCTTTCCTTTGTCTGTACAAATTCTCAAGTTTCTCTCTGCTGAAGGTACCATTTTTCTTCTCCTTCACAGTGTATCATGATGCTTAATTGATTGACATTGTGTATAAAAAATAATTGTGTGTTTTTTCCTACTCTTTAACCTCAGTAACATTTTGAATTTATTTCCGTCACTATTTTAAAATGTGGACAACAACGTGAATGGGAAACTTATTCCTCATCAATTGTAAACAGATGAAACACAATAAAATATGAAAAGAATGTTTAATTTTCCCTGGTTGCTCAAGCAAATATCAGCAGTGGGTTGGCTTAAACAATACAGACATATTGGTTCATGGTTTTGAGGCCAGGAAAAAAACAAAAATCAAGGCATCATGAAGTCTATGTCTGTCCCAGAAGACCATGGGTTTCTGGGGTCAGCTGCTGGTAATCCTTGGTCCTTAGTTTCTCTTTCCTGTGGCAGTGCACATGGTGATCTCTGCTGTCTTCTCTCTTCCCTTCTATATTCCATTAATGGTCAGCTTCTGGCTGCTTTTGACTTTCTCTCTAGCAGAACTTCATTCTGCTAACACAGGAGTCCAGTAATAGGAATAAAGCCCATCCAGATTGAGTTGGACCACACCTTAACTGAAGTAACATCTTGAAGAGATCTATTTACAATGAGACCACACACACAGGCATGATAATGTTTAAGAACTTGTTTTCTGGGTTACATAGCACCAGCACAGATATACAAAAATCATAGATGTTTCTTGATATCCAGAAAATAAATATCCAAAGTTGTCATAGTAGAAACTTCTCTGGATACCTTGATTTTTAAAAAATCTTTTAAGGCTTAAATTTGCTTAATTTTACAGATTTCCATGAAATGTCATCATAAGTCTTTTGCCTTTACATATTTTTACCTATCTTTTAGTGTCTAGATTAAGAACTATTTCATTCATGGTACTTGCAATAGTTCAAAATTTACACAGTTTTTATATCCTATTTTTTCAGTCCTTTCACTCCAAACTATCTATAACTCAAATCTTTGGATGCCATTTTTTAAAATAAGATCATTTTTAATATGATCATTACCTACCCTTCATTATAGCTCCACGTTCTCTATTATTGTGTACTTGGGAAGAAGGCAACTCTCTGAGGTATAAATTAGCATGATAGATACTGCAAACTTGTGAATAATGAGAATTATAATTCAGAATGTATCAAAATGCATAGAAGAACCAGGCAGATTTTCCCTATTGAGATGAGTGACAGGAAAAATGATGGCCAGCCATCTAATAAAGCTGTAATATTTTAGTGTCATTTAGACATAGCACTCAAAAAAGAACAATGAAAAAGAGAATACAAGTGTACTGTAACCTGTGGCTCCAGTTTCCATTCCCCCATAGAATGTTTTGACAACTAGCCAAGACTGGCAGATCCATTTTCCTTAAAACTCTGGAAAAAATTAGTGTTACATTAATGGGGGAGTATGGAATTAAGAAAATGCTACTTAAAACTAGTAAGAAAAACTTACGCTGCACTTAGAGTCCCTTCTCCTAATCCTTCCCTGGTACATTATGGAGTGGTCTGTGCCCCTGAAAGTCTATGACCCAGTTCCCTAGGGAGCATAGTAAGCCCTACACACATACAAGGATATCTACATATTATTACCAGTCTATCCAGTGGCCATCTGCAGGATTGGTCCATATTACTTGTCTCTGGCTCATCCCCCAGAACTTGCTCTGTAGGTAAATGCAATTTGGCACAATTAATGTCCTCTAAAAATATATATAATTATATCATAGTGGTCTAAGGCAAAGGATTGTGATTAAAGGACATAGACTCAATCACTGGGATGGGAGTGTGGAATCTAATTCATAGAGAGCAGAGGTGACATTCTGATTACATAAACAGGGGAAATCCTAAGAACAGGAACTTATTCCTAAGAAAACTAAGGCTAGGAACACACGCCTAAGACCAGGAGTGCAAGATCAGGACAAGACTTAGGATCAGAAAAGACACAGAGGGCCTTGTAATTTCACCTCAGGCTGGTCTGCTTGGAAGGATATACAATTAAGTAGAGCATCAGGCAGCACAAAGCAAATTTTCAAAGACTGTAAAAGGTGATATTTGCATTTGCTTTTTTGTTTGTTTTTGTTAACACCTGACACTTGAAGAAATATTTTGCATAAAACTAGCAGGATAAAAATTTAAGTAATAGAAATCTCAGGGGCTAAATAACATAGTTAACATATTAAGATATGAAAATATACAGAATGTAACACAAGATTACATGCCAAACAATAAAAAGAAAATGATGGCTCATCCAAAAGAAACAAGATTTACTTCAGAAGCCATCAAGAACGAAAAACAGATTTTGCACATACAAGCCAAAATCTTTGAAAAGAATGATCTTATATATACTAAAAGAAATAAAAGAAAACAGGAGGAAACTAATAAAAGACTTCAAGAAAATGATGAAGGAGCTCTATGAGAATCTTAATAAAGAAATATAAATGATTTAAAGGAACTACAGAAAAATACTTAAGTTTAAGTCTACAATAACTAAAATAAATAAGATCCTTAGAGAATTTCACAGCAGATTAGAGCTGGCAGAAGAAAGAATCAGTGCAGTTGAAGACAAGAAAATAGAAATATTCCCGTGAGAGAAACTGAAATAAAAAAGAATGAAAATTTGAACAGATTCTAAGAGACCAGTGGAACAACTTCAAGTGTACCAAGATGAACATTATGAGAGTCCCAGAAAGAGAAAACACAGTGAAAGGAGTCAAGTAAATATTCACAAAAATAATGACAAAAATGTCCCCAATTTAATGAAAGACATGAATATTCAAAACTCCAATGAACTCCAAACAGGATAAACTTGAAGAGAAACATGCAAAGCCACACTGTGGTCAAACAATTGAATGTGAAGGACATGGAAAGATTTCTGAAAGCTTCAAGAGAAAGGCAATCTGTTGTGTACAAGTGAGTCCTGTTATAATCAAGTGCCTTTTTCTCTTCAGAAAGGTGAGAAAGCTGTAGGGTGACACATTTAAAGTGCTAGAAGAAGTCAATTATCAAAAAAGAATAAAATATGTGGTGATACAGTCTTATGAAAATGAGGAAGAGCTTAAGAAATTTTAGATTTAAAAATATCCAAGGGAGTTCATATCACTAGCCATCCTCTGCAAGAAATGCTAATTGGAATTCTTCAAGATTGAAAGAATGTATGCCTATTCTTGTGCCAATGCCATACAGTTTTGACCACTGTAGCTTTTTAGTATTCTTTAAAGCAAGGGTTCTCAACATTTTTTGTTCCACAAACCTCTTTGCCAGTCAGGTGGAAACTATGGACTCCTTACTAATTCCACAGTATGCTGTGATAAATATATCACACCTGCACCAACATGCCCCCAAAAGATTAATGCTTTTTTAAATTAAATTCAAGCTCATGGCCCTCTTGTTAAGAACTCCTTGTTTAAAGTCAGGTAGTGTGATTCCATCAATTTCATTTTTTATTTCAATATGTTTTTGGCTATTTAGATCCACTTGCCATTCCAAATAAATTTTATATTTAGAGTTTCCAATTCAGTAAAAAATGCTGTTGCTGTTTTTATTGGGAGTGCATTAAATCTGTAAACCAACTTGGGTAGGAAAGACTTATCTTGATGTTTAGTGTTTGAATCCAAGAACATGAAATATTTCTCAATTTATTTAAGTCTTCTTTGATTTCCTTTAACAATGTTGAGAAGTTTTCTGTGCATAAGTCCTTTACATGTTAAGTTAAGTTTATTCCTAGATATTTGACTCTCTATTTGCCATTGTAAGTTGATTTTTTTTCTGGATTTCTTCCTCAGATTGCTCATTATTAGTGTAGAGAAATGCAATGATTTTTGTGTGTTGATTTTTTTTTTAATTTTTTAATTTTTTTATTGTGGGTAAAAATCAAATTTTTCACAATACATACCAATATTTGTAAAATGATATATAAATACATATGCATATATGTGCATTTGTTTACATAAATGTTGTTTGTTATATATATATATATATATATATATATATATTTTTTTTAAGGTGCTTAGATTACCTAAATATTACAGAGAAATTACAGGGATGCTTTCTTTTAGATTTTTCATGGTTTTCTTCATATGGAATCATGCCATCTGCAAAAAGTGAATTTTTTACCTCTTCCTTTCCATTTTTGATGCCTTTTATTTCTTTTTCTCGCCTAGGTGCTTCAGCAAGTACTTCTATCACAATGTTAAAAAAGAGCTGTGACAGTGGGCATCCTTGTCTTGCTCCAGATCTTAGAGGGAAAGCCTTTAGCATTTCGTCATTGAGAATAATGTTAGCTGTGGGTTTTTCATATATACCTTTTATCATGTTGAAGAATTTTTGTTATATTCCTGTCTTTGGAAGTGCTTTTATCTAAAAAGGATGCTGTATTTTGTCAAATGATTTTTCTACATCAACAGATATGAGCATATGTTTTTTTTTGTTATTGTTGTTGATTTGTTAATGTGGTGTAATACATTAATTTTCTTGTGTCAAACCATCCTTACGTATCAGGGAAGAAATACACTTGATCATGGAGTATAATCCATTTGACGTTTTGTTGAATATTATTACAAGTATTTTGTTGAAGATTTTAGCATCCAGGTTCATTAGAGAGATTGGTCTGTAGTTTCGCTTTCTTGTGATGTCTTTATGTGGCTTTCATTTTAGGTTGATGACAGAATGAGTTAGTCAATGTTCCCTCCAACTTCTATTTTTTGGAAGAGTTTAGACAGGATTGGTGTTAGTTCTTTCTGGAATTATTGGTCGAATTCATCTGTGAAGCCTTCTGATTCTTGGCTCTTCTTAGTTGTGGGGTTGATAATGGCTAAGTAAATCTTTTTAATTCTGATGAGTCAAGAATTAAGTAGGCTGCTTCTGTGCTTTTGGAAGTTTTTCTGTTTCATCTAAGTTATCCATCTTTTTGGCATACAATTTTTCAAAGAATCCTCTTATGATATTCTTTATTTCTGTGGGTTCAGTGGTGATATGCCCTTCTTCTTTTCTTATTTTATGTATTTACACCTTCTCTGTTTTTTTCTTTATTAATCTAGCTAAGGGTTTGTCAATTTTATTTATCTTCTCCAAGAATCAATTTTAGGGTTTGTTAATTTTTTCTAGTGCTTTCTTATTTTCAATTTCATTTAGCTCTGCTTTAATCTTTGTGATTTCTTTCTTTCTATTTGCTTTTTGATTAGTTGTTCACTTTCTAATTCTTCCAGGTGTGCAATTAGGTCCTTGATTTTAGCTCTTTCTTCTTTTTAAATATAGGCATTTATGGCAATAAATTTCCCTCTCACACTGCTTTTGCTATATCCCATAGGTTCTGATATGTTGTGTTGTCATTGCCATTTGTTTCTATATAGTTACTGATTTCTTTTGTAATTTCCTCTTTGACCCACTGATTGTCTAAGAGTGTATTGTTTAACTTCCATATCTTTGTGCCTATTCTTTTTCTCTGCCCTTTATTAATTTCTAGTTTCATTCCATTGTGGTCAGGGAAATTTATTTATATAATTTGAATCTTTCTAAATTTGTTGATGCTGTCTGTGACCTAGCATGTGACCTATCCTGGAAAATGATACATGTCCTGCTATATTTGTGTATAATGTTCTGTATATGTCCATTAGGTCTAGATACTCCAAAGTAATTTTCAAGTTATCTGTTTTTTCATTAACCCTCTCACAAGATATTCTGTCTCATGGTGATAATGGAGAATTAAAGTTCCCCACAATAATTGTAGCAGCATCTATTTCTCCACTTAATTTTCCAGTGTTTGCCTCAGATATTTCAGGGTACCCTGGTTAGGTGCATAAATGTTTATGATTGTTATTTTTTCTTGATAGATTGCATCTTTTATTAATTGAGTCCTTCCTTGTCTCTTACAATAATTTTGGATTTAAAGTCTATTTTGTCTGATAATAGTATAGCTACTCTCACCTTTTTTTGTTTATTGTTTGCATGTAAAATCATTTTCCAACTATCCTCTTGCAAACTCCTTGTGCCATGGGTTTAAGGTGAGTTTCCTGTAGACAACATATAGATGAGTCATATTTCCTTATATATTCTGGCAATCTGTGTCTTTTGATTAGAGAATGTAATCCATTAACATTCAATTTCATTACTGTCAAGGCAGTACATATATTAACCATTTTTCTTTAGACTTATATATGTCATGTTTTGTTTTTATTTCTTTTTTTATCTTGTGAGTGCCCCACAGTACTGATAGCATCTCCCAAGAATTTCCTGTAGGATCTCTAAACTTTCTGCTTTTCCAGGGCATCACTGTTCTTAATTGGCTACCCTGCTCTGGGTGCTAATTTGGTCATATATGAACTGAGTCACTGGGGGTCAATCGTAGTCAAGTAAAATGTTAAAGTCAAAATGAAACTAGAAAGTGATTACTAATCACTTACCAAAAAAAGTATATGCAAGAGTATGATCTGAGTAGAGCTGCTGCTTTTTCCCTCTTCCATTTCCCAATGGAGCAGTACCAGAGAGGGAGATTCAGATGGATCAACACCGACCTGGTATCATCTCACTGTTCAGTGAGCTTTGAATAAATGTCTCCTGAAGTTTTGTGGTCCAGAGTCTAGAGGGAAAAAATACTGAGAACTGAGTCATGGTGGAGAAACCATCTTCTAGTTCTCCCCCTCCTCCCTGTAAGAAGGAGTTCTCAGCCGAAGTGTATTAGGAAGTCTCATTTTTGGGACACTGATAGGGAAGTCTCCTCTTGGATTAACTGGGCTAGGAATGTAGATATGCACAAAATCATGCTTTATAAAACCCATCATAATAAAAATACTCTTAATGTAAACACCCTAGAATCATAGAGATTTGCTGTTGTTTTCTCACTTTCCATGACCCTTTCTTCCACCTAGCAAGTAAGCTCTCTCTTAGCTGGAAATCAGGGTAATAGCATGTGTGTTCTAATTTAATAAAGCCTAGTTAGACCAGTATTCAAAAGGTCCATTCTCTGAGATGGTTCTCTGTGGTGCCCCTCTTAAGAGAGTATTATAATATCCTAATTCATGAGAGTTAGACTTGGCCACTTCACTTCTCTAGCAAATAAATTTGAACAAATTAGGAATATGTATATAAGCCCCAGCATATTAATACATTTAAATATCTCTTCTTTCTCCAAAGGAACATTATTTTCTATATTGTGTCTGCTCTATAGACTGGGCATAATATGTGGATGCTGTGTAGCAAAGCCATGGCCAACACACAAAGGATATGTGTCACATGTTGAAAATAATCTTTGCTGCTCTCATCACCAACACTTAAGTTTTATTGGTTACCGCAACATAACTTGGCCTTAGTTTACTGGTGAAATATCAAGTGGTTTCCAATTTTTATACACTTAACTGTGATATATACAGATGTCCTTCTCTCCAAATCCTCACCAACATTTAGGGGTTTCAAATTATTTTTTCCAGTCTATTGAATTTATGGTGATAATTCATTGTGTAGATAACTACTTCTCTATTAATTTATTCATTTATTTTACCATAGATTCAATGATCTTGTTCTCAACCTTTATATACTTTATATCATGCAATGGTAAATTTTTGTGTAAGAGTCTTTTTTTCCAAAGTGGAACTGTTTTTGAGATTCAACCATATTGTTGTGTGTACTAGTGATTTCTTCATTTATATTGTGAGTAATAGTATATCCTATAGACATTTCACAGTTTGCTTACCAATTTTTCTTTGATGGAAACCTGTGCCATACCCACATTTTAGTCATTAAGATCAATCTGCTACAGGTACTTTTGTGCAACTTCTTTTGGAAATAATTTTCAGTTCTACAGGGTAAATAATGGAAACTGAAATTGTTGATTCATAGGTTGGATGACAATTGATTTTATAAGAAAATGCTCATGATTTGCAAAATGTCTCATATTACCAACAAAATGCATGAGAGTTTACACTGAGGAAACTCCTCACAGCCTGAATCATGTCAATTGTTTTATATTCTGGTTTACTTACTTTTCTTCTGTCAGGTCTATTCTGCTATTGAAACTATCTGGGGAATTTGTCTTCTACTTTGTTATTCAATTCCAGTCATTCTCTTTGGTTCCTTTTTCCTTTTATTAATTTATGGCTCCTTGATATCCTGTAGCTCTTTCTGCATGTTTCTGAACATGTTGAAAACCAATTTTACATCTTTGTTTGGTATGTCTTTTCTTAATTTTAAATTATTTCTGATGTTTTATGCTTTTCTTTTGGATAGGACAACATTTCATAATTTTCTTTTGAATTCTATTGCTCTATACTATAAATTTTCATATTTTAACTTGATATTTCTTGTATCAAGTCCAGCCCTCCTACAAAGAAGTTCAACCTCAGACAAAACATGTGTTCCTTTCTGTATTTTCTGAGCCTGTGTCTTGTCTGTGGTATATACTAAGAGTTTTATGAAGTTCCCTGTTTACAGGAATCTGAATGCCTTTCTATACCTAGTGGAATGGACATATGGTATAATATCAAGAATACCATACATGGTTTGTGGGCGACAAAGAAAGAAAATAAAGAGAAAGTGGCAGAAGGAATATTCAAATATATAATGGCAGGAAAACTCTCAGACATAGTGAAAGACATGCATATGCAAAATCAAGGAACTCAAAGAAACCCATACAGGATAAAATCATAGAAAACCATGCCCAAACACATTGGAATAACACAGTCAAATGCCAAGGACAACCTCTGAAAGCTGCAAGAGTAAAGCATCATGTTTTGTTCAAGTGAGTCCCAATAAGATTAAGCAACAATTTCTCAACAGAAATCATGAAGACAAAATTCAAGAAGGCAAAAAGCCAAATTAAGATGAAATATTTAAAGTGTTGACAGGAAATGATTTGCTTCTAATAATATTATATCTAGCAAAACAGACTTCTGAAAATTAGTAAAAGATTAATATGGCAACTCCATATTAAAACAAACAAACAGAAAACCCTGAGGGAGTTCGTCACCACTTGTGCTGCCCTACAAACAATTTTAAGCAAGTTCTTCTGACAGAAATGAAAGGACACCCAACAGTGGGTTGAATTACGTAAAAATTTAAGATTCCTGGTAATGTCAACCTTTTCTGTAACTATAAAAACCCATACTGATGTATTGGGTTTTTTAGTATGTAACTACATGTTTTACAATTTCTAAAATTCAAATGCATAAAAGTTAATCTATGGTTTGGGATATACAGTGTATAAAGGTATAATATGTAACAATTATAACAAAAAGAAGGGATACAGAAGGAAATAGGTACAGGATATGTGAATATGGACTATAGTTAATGCTATAATAATAATAATATTGGTTTAACAAATTAAAACAAAGGTACCACAGTAATGTAAAATATTAATAATAAGAAACACTATATGTATGGGAGTTTATATGGGAGAACTGTTCATTCTGCATGATTTTTCTGTAAACCATAATGGCTATAACTAAAAATAAAACTGCTTCTTAGGACAAAGAAAACACTATATAATGATTAAAGGGCCAATTAAAGACAAAGACAACAATTAAATATATATATATATATATAAACAATTATATATATATATTATACACAGCAAAGCTACAAAATATATGAAGGAAATATTGGCAAATTTGAAGGGAGAAATAGATAGTGGTACATTACTAATAGGAGAATTCAATACACCACATTTAATAATGGATCGACCCTTTAGACAGTTGATCAATAAGGAAATAGAGGAATGTAAAATATTAATGAAAAGGAAAACAAGTAGGGATATTTGGAAATTCTCTATTTTCCGTATGAATTTTTCAGTAAACCAACTGTTTCAATAATACATGAATATAATGAACACAACTACTAAAATTATAGTGAAATTTGTTTCAAGAGGAAAATTAATTTTAGAAAAATTGTCTCCTACACATTTGCTTGAGAATTTCCCAAAACTTAAAGATCTGTCTGAGAGGATTGGTGATATTAATAAATGTGGTTTAATTCAGAATTGTAAATCATTCTGTGAACAAATGTTTCTGCTTGTAACATCAAGTAGATGAACACTACTTGATGCTACAAATCTAATAAAATAAAAATTTATTCCAAATTAGAACTATTCTATAAGAAATTTTCACTTAGTTTTTGGATTAGAATATTATCATAGAAGAATATTAAAAATCATCTTAAAATTATAAACAAATATTTCTTACCTTTCTAATCATAAATCTGTGTAATACAATCTTTTATTCAGACTCTTCAACCAAACCAATATATTGCAAATATGATAATTCATCTATTTCCCAGTAAGCCAAAAATATAGTGAATTTCAAAAGAAATAAACCTTTTCTCTTTCCTCAAAACCTATTTTGGATTTGTAAAATAACATTTGTTGAAATACATTATTGCTTTAAAATATAATGATTTATTATTTCTAATAATTTGAATGTTTACATATATCAGTTTTAATGTCTAATATGATAATTTCCCTAGATATTAGCAACAGAAATATAAGTTATTTAGGATTTTCAAACATTTATAGAATGCATAGTCCCTGAAAGGAAAAAAAAAAACATGAGAACAGATGATTTATATAAATTGCATTAAATCATATTTTGCCATATTTCCAGGAACCTCAGGTATTATATTTTTGCAGGTATTTTTCCTACCATTACCCTCCTCCTAGTGGTAATTTTCATGAAAACATTAGTATGGCTTTACTAAATGTCTGGCTATCATTTTCACTCATAGTCATCTTCAGATGCCAAACCTGTCTATTTCTTCAATGTGTTTTGTTTCTCTCTGGATATGCTTGCCATATCAGGGAATTTTTCTGCCTCTAAGAAACTGAGCAATCCTTCATATATATGCTTATTTTTGCCCTTAATACAAATATAAAGACTAAGAAGGTGGAGTGATTATGAAAATTGGCAAAGATTATTTGGTATTTGTGAGGTTACCTGGCTCTGTTTAAGCCAAAAATACCCTAAACTAAGTTCAAGGAAGATTTGTTTTCATAGATTTGACTTCTTATCTCTATCCACTGCACACTATCTGCCAAATTTCATAACTATGTTAAGAACCTTTAAAGGTATTTGGATTCTTTTATTTTTGAACCTTCATTTCCAACACTTTCCTTGGATTTTCTAGCCCTTCCCCTGTTCTAATGCTCTCCTTATTGCCACTGATCAATAAGCATTTTTTAGAGTGATAAGTGCACTAATTTCCTATAACCTGCTTCTGGGGGAGTAACTAATGATCTAATGTTTTTCCTTTTTTGTCACTGATCATATTCCTTGTACTCTTCCAATTGCAAAGAATCACTTTTGGTAAAAGTCTTACTATATGTCACAAATTATTTTACTTGACTTTTTAAAATAATTCATTCTAAAATGAATCCCAATTTTCTTTTATTTTGTAGATACTGGTCAATTTTTGTTAATTTTTATTGTTGTTGATATATTTTTTAAATTTTACTGAAGTGTATCGTGCCTACATGAACATAAATGAACAATAAGTGTATAGTAAAAGTTATGAACCTACAAAACAGACATACATAATGGTAAACAACTTTCCTTCATGCAATAATATTTTTCTAACTACTTAAAATATATTTTTATCATGGTTGCTTGATTTTATGAATATATTGTTATGTTAATAAATTATATTTATTATCTGATATAAAATTGAAAATGTACTGAATCACAAGTAACTATGAAACATTTTGTTACACTTCTTGTTTGTTAATACTTTTTGTTAACAACAACCAAAAACTTTGTTAATTTTATAGCTAATAAGCACTATTATAAATTTAACTTATCACAAGAGTAGAGTGAAAAATTCTTTATCATTAAGGAGTTGAAAAAAAGTTGACTCCTCTAGATGGGGGAAATAACCATTTCTTTAGGGCTTATGAGAGATATGACCCATATGTGTTCATCCAAAATAATAGCCATGTTTATAAAGAATCTAGAAACACAATTGTTCCTATGATTATGGGTAAATGTGAATTTTTTGGAGAAGTAACTCGCTGAATTTTAGTATAGGAAGAATGAATCAAGATCACAGATTTTGTAAAGTCTCTATTATTGTGTAAAAGAAATATTCATATTACAGAAGACAGATAAAAATGTTTCTTCATTACTCAGGTATATTGTAAGTTTAATGCACATATTTTAAAAAAATAACTAGTAAAAAATGCACTAAGATAGCTGTGATATATTTCAAGATCATTACGCTAATTATTTCTTGCTCATATTATAAATTGATACTCAGAAAATCTGAGAGTTTCTGATTCTGGTTTTATTATTTTTGTTTAGGTTTATGAATGATATCTGATGATATCTATGTGACTCATAGGCTGCATTCCAATACTGAAATATAATGATTCAAATTACCAAGAAATTGAACTAGTGAAACCACCATGAATTAAATACTACTTGAACTAGATTGCAAAGGATAGCTAGCAAATTCAGAGGTAACAATGAGTCACCATAGCAATTCACATAAATCAATCTTCATAAGTAAAATAGTCCTTCATATATGAATGAATTTGTAGAGATATACATTGAAGCAAACTTTGAAAAATTTAAAATTTATTTTCAGTATATTAAGAAATAAGATTTTTATTATAGTCTTGTATTTCATGTGTTTAACAATTGAGGAGGAATAAGTATCTCATACATTTTTTCCACATTAAAAAATTGTGAAGTAAATATTTTCTACATATCCCTGAGGTAATAAGGAGCAAGGAAAAACCATGAAATCTCTCTCACTCTTTATGCCTAACACTGCCACTATGTGCTATGAAGTAGAAAATATATGGTAAATTTAGCCTAGGAAAATTTTAGAAATTTACAAACTGAGTGGAAAGAGGCAATCTGAAGAGAAAGAGGACAGGAATGAAACTTCTAAGGATGAATATGCATATGTGGTTGATAAGGTAAATTAAAAACTAATCCAGAATATCTGTTATGTCCAATAACCTATTTTTATGTAAATAACATCAAATTAATTACTGAGAATTGTTTTGATATCTAATAAAATTTCTGCCAAAAGGACGTATGAATTAATATGAATAAAATCAATGAGAGTAAATCAACACCATTTATATTAACCACATAAAATTCTAGTTAAATCATATGCTAGCTTGAAATTACAAATGGATGGTACATAAAAAATAATTATTACTAAAAATTATATTTCTAAAATGTTATAATTAATAGGCCTCCATTTAATTATTTCAATTAAAAATTAAATAGTTTTCTGATGAGATCCTAGAGATTATTAGTTTTATAATTGAAAGAATAATTTAAGTCTGAAATTGGATTTCTTATGATTTGATATGCTTCAATTCAAGCAAAAGTAAAATAGTTGTGGTTTCAAACTTATTTTGAATAAGAAGATTTCTGTAAAATCTAGAAAAGCATGTAGGCAATATCTCTGGACAAAAATTAATCCTTATTCAAACATTGAAAGTCATTCCTGATGAAAAGAAAGATGCTTTGAAGAAGAGTAATATTATGTGGGATGCATTTCTAAGACATTGTGTTGGTTAAGATGCTACACTAGAGAGACAAGAAGGAAACTTTTGGAAACACTGAAATGGGAAATAGGAAACAATTAGAATCTCAAGAGAATGTTGTTGCTGTTTTGACATTGCTACAAAGGATGACAGAAAGGACTCAAAGGATGAAAATGCTCAGATGTTGAAAGAAAGAGTGATGAGGAATAATTCATCTGTTGTCCACTGGATTAAAACCATTCTGAGACATACCTCAAACCAATTCCTTAACTGTTTACTGAAACCAATTATCAGTAAATAGTTACTGAAATTGGTTAATGAAACCAATTATCATTGAGCTGGCCAAACCTGGGTGATATTAGCAATTATCCTAGTCACCTGATACATGAGAATCGTTCAGTGTTCAAACAAAAAGGCTAATCCAGAGGCTTTCTTACTATGAGTTCTGGAATTAAACTTTGTTAATGCATAAATTGGGAAAATAATTACTGGATGTCTCCTGGCAGAGTTTGAAAAGATAGTTTACTAAACTACTATAAATAGGAAGCGTAAGTTAAAGGTTTATGGGCCTTGATTTAATTTTAAATAATTTGATATATTTAGATTGTCTGATCATATAAATGCTGAAACTGGCATATTATAGCAGAGTTAGGAAAGATAATGTAAGGGGAAATATGTGAATTAATTGATTTGAAAATACTGTCTTAAGTCCCTTTCCTCTAAGCTGAATTGCTCAAGATAATACAAATGCTCATTGATACCCATGGTGTTGGCATTTTCTTTGTGAGTAAGATGGATTATTTCCATTTGATTTTAATGTATTCTTATACTTTTAATATTTTGAAATGGTAGCATATTAGTAGAAATGGACAATCTAACTGTCTTCACTAAATTCCACCTTATGGATCTCTCAAACTCCTGAAAACTCCATATCCTCCAGGGTCTGCTCTTCTTGGTGATTTATCTCGGAGCCCTGACTGGGAATCTTCTAACCGTTATTGTCATTTGTAACCGATACTCATCTGTACTCTCCAATTTACTTCTCTCTAGGCAATTTATCCCTCATAGACCTTTGCTGCATTTCAGTTACTATTCCCAAAATAGTTGTGAATTATCTGTCAGACTGTAAACTGATTTCTCTCCCAGCATGTGCTTCTCAAATTTTCTTGTCAATCTTGCTTGTAGCCAGAGTTTTCCTTTCTTGTGGTGATGTCCTATGATTGCTATGTTGTCATTTGCCACCCTCTGCACTATGGGCTCATCATCACCCTGCGCCTGTGCACACAGGCAGTTGGGGGCTCCTGGACAAGTGAGTTGGTCTATTCTGCTATCCACACAGATGTCTTGTTCAGGATTCCTATCACAAAATCTAACATGATCCATCAATATTTCTGTGATGTACCTCAAAACTTGAGGATCTCCTCTTCAGAAGTTCAGTTTTCTTACCTTATTGCCATAGCTCTTAGTTCTTATATTTTATTAGTATGTTCTGCTTTTTTTGGCTGATGTCCTATTATGATATATATTCAATGGTGCTTAGGATGTGTTCTCTGGAAGCCCGTAACAAAGACATATCCACTTGTACCACACATTTGGTAATTCTAATTTTCTTTTTAGTTTCTGGGTTGATTACTGTCCTTAGTCCTGTTGAAAATAAGGCCGCTCTCAGTAATCTTCTCATGGCTGTCTTCTACTCCATGGTGCCCCCATTCATAAATCCCATCATCTGTAGCCTTTGGGACAGAGAGATTAAAACTGCTCTGTGCAGAATGTTCAAGCGATATTTTGAACATCAAACCAGGTTTATCTGTATTAAAAATTCTGAAAAAGAATGAAATGAAGTTAATTTGTATTTGGTATATGTCCTTAGATTTGAATCCATCCCTATCAAATATCCAGAATTTATTTTCTGCATAACATTTTATTGTTTAGATAAGTGACAGTGAGCTATGCAACTGTATTTTAACTTTTTAAATCCATGCATTTGTGTAATACAAACATCTTTCAGGAAAAGTTTCTCTACATTTTTATTATTTTGGATGGTGTTTGGATGATTTTTTGGTAAAAAAAACAATGAATTGTGTCATATGTAGAAGACTGTGGATAAGTATCTTAATGGTGCCTATACATTTCAGAGAATTTCAAGGTAGAGGATCCTACTGCCCTAGAAGAATAGTGACTGTTTTGAATTACAAAATTCAATTCAAATTCCTCTATTTGTCTTCATCTTCCTACAAATGATTGCACAAAGTAATAAAGTGATTTTTTTTTTTTTTTTTTTTTTT
>JAQZBX010049335.1:0-19946 GCA_029593785.1 Cabassous unicinctus | reverse complement strand
GGTCACAGTGGGTAGACAATCACTCAATAAATGAGGGAATACTGAATTCCCAGCCTGGAGAGCTCTGCCACATTCTTTAGGGAATAGCAGCAGTCCCCTGAGTGCAGGGGCAGTATCTGGCAAGGGAGGATGGTCCACTGATGGGTTCTTGTTATTGATGACGAGCCTTATGAGTCTTTGCTCTTGAAATTGAAACTTAGCCTACTGTTATGAGGTGCCTAAGGGTTGCCACCTGAGAGCCTCCTTGTTGCTCAAATGTGGCCTCTCCCTAAGCCAAACTCAGCATATGAATGCATTTCCTTCCCCCTATCGTGGGGCATGACTCCCAGGGATGAGCCTCCCTGGCAACGAGGGTTTAATACCAAGTGCCAGCTGGCAATATGACTGGAAAAAGTCCTTGAATAAAAGGGGGAAAAGGTAAAGACAAATGAGTTCATGTGGCTAAGAGACTTCAAAGAGAGTCGGGAGGTCACCCCAGTGGTAACGCTTATTCACACCTCAGTAGGATCTCATGGAACACCAAATTGGATATAATCCCACACTGAGGGGTTCCTGAGGGCCCTGGAGACACCCAGGTCCTATATAAGGGGGAATAGCTCCAGAGATTGATGCCTTATCAGTGGGCTCTTCTTTGGAATCTGTGTTTCTGAGAGTGACAGAGTTGGACTCCAATAAGTCCTCCTTGCACATGGTCCATCAGTCCCTTATATTCAAACCTATATGTTATGCTGGAGTTTGCAGGTGTACTTCCAGAGACCGTAGCCTCTGGCCTGCCTATTTGTCAGCTGTGCCTGGAATCTTGGTGGGAGCTGCAATTCCTACTCTACAGCTCAATGGACTCAACCAAGTCACTTGGTGAGGAGACGATGATGGACAACGGCCATCCCAGGGAATGGAGAGAGCCTTCATCTGCAAGCAAGATATTCCCATCCACTGTATCCATGGGATATAAGCCCCTTCTCACTTGGAGGTGGAGTGGACATCACCATCCAAAACTCCTCAGGATTGGGGGAAGAGCTATGGACTAGAGTGGACTTAATGGTCTTCTGTTGCAGACATATTATGATTCAAGCAATGGAAGAAATTACAACATTGAGGTGGAGCCAGTGCCCACTAGATGCTTTTGCTGTAATACAGGTGCTTTTTCAGGACTTGGGAATTATCCTGAGTGACATTACAATGACAGATATAGGCCATTTTACATCAGCATATAACATGCAAATCTGTGTGGGAGAGAGTGTGATCTACAATGTGAACTATGGTCCATGCTTAGTAGCAAAGCCCCAGGATGTGTATATCCATTGCAGGTGATGAGCCACTCTAATGAAAGATGTTTATATGGGTTGTTATGGGAGGTGTGGGAGGTGGGGAACATGGGAATCCCTGTAATTTTTGTGTAACATTTATGTAATCTAAGCATCTTTTAAAATAAAATGAAATAAAATAAAAATGATCTTCTCTCTAATAGAATCGAAGGATTGAGGGAGTCATGGGTTCAAGATAGAGCCTCACCTAGAAGCCTTGATAAATTTAAAGGTGGAGAATAAAAGGTATAACATTACTTTTCTAATTGACACGGGTGCAGCCAGATCCTCCCTTACTACTTTACCTCAAGAGGCCAAATTAAGTGAGAAAAAACTCATAGTCTCAGGGGTAAAAGAAAATATTTTTGTGCCATTTATAAAAGCATTACAAATCAAATATAATCAAGAAACCTACTTGGGACAATTTCTTTTCATCCCTGAGGTGGGGATCAACTTATTGGGTAGAGACATGATCACAAAATTAGGCCTAAATTTAACAGTTGAAGGAACAAATATTGCTCCAACCTTACCCCTCCAACTATGTGTTATGAAAGAAGAAGAAGAAAGTAACATTGACCCACAAGTCTGGGCTGGACCCTGGAAAAGAGAAAAAATAGACATACCCCCCTCCTAAGGATCAAGCTGAGTGAACAAAGACAGGTCGTTAAAGTAAAGCAATACCCTATATCTTTTGAGGGTAAAAAAAGGCTTCAGGCCCATTTTATTGGCACTCCTGGAAGATGGTCTATTGGAACCATGTCAATCTCCATACAACACCCCTATTCTCCCTGTGCAAAAAAGCATCGGGACCTACAGATTGGTCCAGGACCTGTGAGAGAGCAATAAAATTTTCTTACCCTTGCATCCTGTAGTCCCTGACCCTTACACTTTGATGAGTAAAATACCCAACAATAGTGCCTGGTTCAGTGTAATTTATTTGAAAGATGCCTTTTAAGCTTGCCCCCTTCATGAAGAAAGCAGAGATCTGTTTGCCTTTGAATGGGAGGATCCCAAAACAGGAAGAAAACAATTGAGGTGGTGTGTTCTCCCTCAAAGGTATGTGGAAGCTCCCAATCTTTTTGGATAAGCACTAGAAAAAATATTGGAATCCTTTCAACCCTCTTCTAGAATCACCCTGTTACAATATGTAGATGACATATTAATAGCAGGAGACAAATGCCCAGCAGTGGCCATGGCCTCCATATAGCTTTTAAACTTCCTGGGAAATCAAGGGCTACGAATATCAAAGGGCAAATTACAATTTGTGGAAAGAGAGGTAAAATATTTAGGTCATCTAATTGGCAAAGGAAAAAGACAATTGGACCAAAAGCAAGTCTCAGCCATTCTACAACTGGGGTTACCCACATCATAGAGGGACTTAAGAAAGTTCTTAGGACTCATAGGGTATTGCCAATTATGGATTGTCTCTTATGCTGGTCTTACCAAGCCATTGTATGCCCACCTCCTAGAAGAAGCTCCTGATAAGGTGGATTGGGATCAATAAGGAGAGGAAAAATTCCACCTACTAAAAAGAGCACTTCAATAGGCCTGGTATTAGCTCTCCCTTCCCTAACTAAGCCCTTTCACTTCTTTGCTAATGTAGATCAAGGAGTGGCCTTAGAGGTATTATCCCAGACTTGGGGAGGGCTAAAACGACCTGTAGCCTTCTTATCCAAACTTTTAGACCCCATAGCCAGAGGCTGGCCAACCTGCATTCAAGCTGTAGCAGCCACTGCAATACTAGTTGAAGAAATCAGGAAGCTAACCTTTGGAGGAGGACTCATTGTGAGTGTTCCTCGTCAGGTCTGTATCATACTAAGTCAGAGGGCCAGCAGGTGGCTAACTGTCTCTTGAATTTTGAAATATGGGACAATCCTGTTTAAAAAGACTATCTGGTAATTACCATGAACTGGATTTTGAATCCTGCTATGTTCTTGTGGGGAACAGGAGAGGAAAGTCTTGAGGAAGGGAAACATGACTGCATAGAAATAATTGATTATCAAACTAAAGTGAGAGAAGATTTACGAGAAACTCCTCTGCCCTCTAGAACCAGATTGTTTATTAATGGATCTTCCTGAGTGGTAGAGAGAAAGAGGAAAAATAGATATGCAATAACAGATGGAAATACGTCAGCTATAGTAGAAAAAGTTCAACTGCCAAGTCCTTGGTCAGTCCAATCTTGTGAACTATATGCCCTAAATCAAGCTCTAAATTTATTAAAGGGACAAGAAGGAAACATTTACACTGACTCCCGGTATGCCTGGGGAGTAGTACATGTGTCCGGAAAAATTGGGGAAGAAAGAGGAATGATAACTAGTTGGGGAAAAGAATTAGCAATTTCAGACCTGCTAGCACTTGTGTTAAAGAATTTACTCTTACCAGACTCTATCACCATCATACATGTAAATGGACATCAGAAAGGGAGTACTTTTGAGGCTAGAGGGAATAGACTGGCCAATGAGGAACAAAAAGTTGGAATAGAAGAATGACTTGAAACCCCAATGATGGTTTTGTTCCCTGCCCTACCTATAGAAGTTGGCAAAACTCATTTTAGTGACAAAGAATTGGAAGGGGTAAAAGCAGTGGGAGGGACTCAGACAGAAATTGGAAAATGGTTTTTAGGGAATGGGAGAGAAATAATAAATAAAGCCATTGTTAGGGAAATCCTTAGTCATCTTCACCAGGGAAGCCACTGGGATGTTCAATATTTATGCAGTGCAGTTCAAACTCTTTATGCATGTATCGAGCTGTACCCCGTGGCCCATCAAGTAGTAGATGGATTTATAATTTGTAGAAAGGTAAATAAACAAATTCTGAGGAACAGACCAATAGGAGGGTGAACCCCAGGGCTCAGACTTTTCAAAGCATCCAGTTGGACTTCACTGAAGTACCACCAATGGGAAGATTAAAGTACCTCCTAGTGGTTATTGACCATCTCACTTCATGGGTAGAAGCCTACCCAGTTCCTCAGGCAACTGCACAAATTATAATTAAAATATTATTAGGACACCTTATCCCTAGGTACAGACTCATTGAAAACATTGATTCAGATAATGGGACCCATTTCACAGCTGAAGTTCTACAAGGGTTAATGAAAGCCTTAGAAATCAACTGAGATTCCCATACTCCCTGGCATCCACCCTCCTCAGGGAAAGTAGAAAGGATGAACCAGGAGCATAAAAGGCAGTTTACCAAACTGATACTATAAACTGGCTTGCCTTGAACTAAATGTCTGTCACTTGCACTGTTAAGGAGAGACCTAGATTTGTCCCCATATGAAATCCTGTTTTGACACCCTTGTCCTGCTAAGATGGGATCTCCTTTTCAATATGAAAGTAAAGATAATTTTTCAGGAAATATGGGCACTCTCTTGCTTTAACTCTTTCCTCCCTACAGAAAAAAGCCCTGATCGCCCAGACTCCTCCTCTTGGGTTCCCAGTCCACATGTTCCAGCCTGAAGACTGGGTCTTTATCCACACCTGGAAGGAAGATAAACTAACTGTTAGCTGAGAGGTTCCATTTCATGTTTTATTGACCACAGACATTGCTGTAAGAATTGTGGAAAAATGCTGGACCCATTACACCTGCGTCAAAGGATCCACCTCTACTCCCACACCTGGACTTCAGACTCCTCCCTCCTGGACTGTGTCTACAGATAAGAAAAATCCTCTACAGCTTACTTTCAGAAATACTCACGAATAAGGTTGCAATTGAACTTTACCTTTATTAGGCCTTCCTCAAACTTTTTCTCAGTATGACCAGCTCCCCTTGTCTCCTCTTATTCCTCTTCTATATCAGGCTCCTATATGGAGCCTCTTTTTCAAATACTATCACCACAGTTAATGGGGGAAAAGACTCCCAAGTCATCCAATTTCACTTTTGTGCACTAAAAGGAATATCCTGCAGAGAGTTAGATGACCAAAGTACCCTAAGCTCCTCAGAAAATATTTATGCCCTGAGCCCCAGAAATATAAGGGCCAAGTCCCAAGGTATCTTCCCTGTTCTCCTTAGGGTTAAGTCAGATTGACCACCCAATTTAGGGGATGGATCACCTCATGGAAAGATGAAACCTTATGTCTGCATTAAGGTTATGAAGCCCAAAGATAATTTGGTGAATCACTCCAATCTCATATACTCTCCAAGGGAATTATTAAAAAAGAATGTCAAATAATCCAATGCAATCCTATCACTATTATTCTGCCAGGACCACTAGATAAAAGATACAATCTCACCTTTGGGATTGGAGCAGATGTTATTGGCAGAGACCCACTAACTAGATTTAGGATTTTGATGACCCTACCCCAGACCCAGACTAGTACTTCAACCCCAGAACCCACTTCCACAAACTTGGGACTCTAATTCCCTACTAAGACCCCAAAAATCAAAGTTATAGCAATTAAGAAAGCAAGAGACAGCTTACAGACAGAAGTAGGATAAAATGAGAGAAATGCCTGGTGGAAATGGGTAAAATATACCATACAAAGTTTGGGAAAGACTGATTGTTATGCTTGTACCATTGGCCATCCTTGTGC
Source organism: Cabassous unicinctus (assembly GCA_029593785.1). NCBI lineage: Eukaryota > Metazoa > Chordata > Mammalia > Cingulata > Chlamyphoridae > Cabassous > Cabassous unicinctus. Next base: position 14,110 of record JAQZBX010049335.1, on the reverse strand, counting down.
TCAAGTAGTTTCATTTCCCCTGGGAGTGGAGAATCACCCAACAGAGTTTAAATGTATTGTTTCCCTTTCTCCAGCTCCATGAACCAAAGCAACTGCAGTGCCTTAGCTGCCCTGTTTCCTCCAACTAATAGGAGTGGAAATAAAGGAATCCCTTCAGCCAGGGGAGGCTTTTGTAATCACACTGTGTGCCTCTCATGGTATGCATCTGAGAACCAGTCTCACACCTAACCTGTGCACAAAAATGGGACCTTACCAAGGATTCCCATTACCACAACCTGACGGTGCCAAGGGCAGACCTCTGGTGGTCATGTGGGGAAACTACACCTAAAGAATCTAGTTAACTGGCATGGGATGTGTGCCTTAGTATAACTCGCCATTCCTTTCACTATAGCATATCTAAACCAAGCCCTCAAGCAAAGACTGACCACAGGACACCACCCTAAGTGAGAAATCCCTCAGGGCTCCTTCAATAACAAAACCTATATAGGTGATATTGGGGTCCCAAGAGGAGTTCCAGATAGATACAAAGCCTGTAAACAGATTGCCTCAGGGTTTGAGTCATTCCTATTCTGGTGGGCCACTATGAACAAAAATGCCGACTGGATCAATTATATTTAGTATAATCAACAAAGATTCATAAACTACACCAGGGATGCTATATAGGGCCTTTCTCAACAATTAGATGCAACCAGCCATATGACTTGGGAAAATAGGTTAGTATTAAACATGATGCCAGCAGAAAAAGGAGGGGTCTTTGTAATGATAGGAGAAAGCTGCTTCACTTATATCTCAAACAATACCACACCAGATGGGTCAGTTACCCAAGCCCTGCGAGGTCTCACAGCTTATCTGAAGAATAAGCCAAAAATTCCAGAAGAGACACCATTCCATGGACCAGTTAGTTTGATTCCCTCTTTTCTGGGCGTTGGTCTCAAATTATAACTATCTTAGTCAGAATCTTTGGTATACTCATTATCTTACCCTGCTTTGTCCCTTGTTTTATTTCCCTAATCCAATGAACTGTTCAACAATGTAAGTTTTTCCTTCATTTATTAATGTGGTGTATTGCATTGATTTTTTTCTTATGTTGAACCACCCCCCCACTCTTGGGATAAATCCCAACTGGTCATGTTGTGTAATACTGTTAAGAGAAATAGAACAAAGTGTGGCCTCTTCTCAAACTGAATCCCCTGTTCCTGCTTATCTAACCCTCCCACATTCTTGTTCTAGTGACTTCCCCAAAAACCCACATCAATAAAGGGGATGAACTCAGACACTGAGAACTTACGTTCAAACATTTTCCCTAAAAAGGCAATAGAACAGATATAATCAACATTTGTAATTGGAAAGTGGAAAGGAAAAACACCACACAGTGGTGTTGAGCAAAAGAGTATAAAAGTCACATCCAGAGGCTTGGATGGATCTGGATGTGGAAGGGCACATGGAGCAAGTGAGTTATCACACAGAGGTCCTTCCAAGGGATGTCAGAAGGAGAATTAACTTCATAAATGTGCAGAGAAATTACCAAGAAATATGGGAGAATATATGGAAGCCAAGAAATTCTGAAGGTATCAATGATAATTATAATAACTGAATATCAAATTACACAATCACCATGAAGACCAATATATGTACATCAGTGAATGTTTAATATGGGTATGTTTGAAGGTAGTCATAGGCATATTGATGAAACAGCTTCTCTACAAATATAAAATGTTGCAAAAGAGGGTTCCTAAATGATTTATTTGATAGTATTTAAGGTATACTAACTGAAAACAAACCATTATCTACTCTAGTTTCTGACCATAAAGATATGAACTGACTCCCAGCATTCTTTTCAATTTGACTCAATGCCAAAAATTTACTTTATTGTTGAAATAATGTTTCTCAAACACTTTTTTCATTGCCTCTTTTACACCTTTGTTTCTCAAACTATAGATGATGGGATTCAGCATGGTAATCACAATAGTGTAAAAAATACACACTATCATATCATAATCCAAAGCATAGCTGGAACTTGGCCTTACATACATGAAGAGGATTGTCCCATGGTAAATTGACACTCCAGTTAGGTGAGAGCCACAGGTGGAAAAGACTTTTTGCCTCCCTTTGGCAGAATGCATCCTCAGAATAGCCAACAGAATGAAATCATAGGAGATCAGTACTATCAATATAGTAATCATCTCAATAGAGCCCACTAAGTAGAAGAATAGAAGCTGGTTGATATGCGTGTCAGAACAAGAAACAGTGAGGAGTGGAGGGATGTCACAAAACACATGTCTACTGTCATTGGATACACAGAATGATTAGCTAAAAGTGGCCAATGTATGTAAAATACCATGTAAAATGCCACCAAAATAGGAAGCAATGATGAGAGGCACATAAACTTGGGGTGACATGTTAACTGAATATAATAGTGGGTTGTAGATAGCTACATAGCAATCATAAGCCATTGCAGCTAAGAAAAAGCATTCTCTGGTTCCAAAACTAACAATGAAAAGCAGCTGTATTACACAACCAAGAAATGAAATAGCTTTACTCTTTGCCAAGAAATTGACCAACATTTTAAGGGTGACAACCAAAGAATAACAGGCATCCAAGAATGACAACACACTCAGAAAATAGTACATGGGGTTGTGGAGCCAGGCATCCCCAATAACCAATAAAACCAGTACCGAATTTCCGGTCAGAGTAAAAACATAGGTTGCTAGAAATAATAAAAATAGGAAGACCTCCAGCTCAATTTTATCTGTGAAGCCCATCAATATAAACATCATGACTTCAGTCACATTCTTCAATGGAATCCTGTATGTATCCATATCTGATGGTACCTCTGACATCTCAGTTTGTATGCATAGGTCTGCAAGGCAGTATCTGGCGAAATAGAGTTTACTGAATTATATCCCCTTGTCTGCTTCTTAGAAGGACATATGATGAACTAGGCAGTGATTGGATAGGCATTGATGAAGAAATTGGGTCCAAATGGATGCGTTTCCCTGTATATATAAAAAGGAAGACATGGTTTCTTTCATTTGTTGCCTAAATTTGTCATGTTAAAAAAGAATACAAAATTAATTCATGTGGATTATTTTCTGTTAAATTTTGAACTACCTTTCCTTATATTACATCTTCTTAAAATTCAGAAAGAACAATGAATATCAGGGTTTGTCCAACCAAATATAGAGTGTAAGAACTGAGTAGTTTAAAAATTGCTGCAATGTGCATGAAATACCTTTTTATATTAATCATAAAGACAAATGGGAGAGATCACAATTACCTCACAAATTGTGTTAAATTTAAAAGAGAAAAACAGGGTAAAAGTTGTGTAATTTAAAAATGTTTTCAGATGACTAAAACTGGGGTAAATTAGACTTACATTTCAACTTGTCTTACAAGACAACCTCTTGATAGCAAACCATTTCATGTGTTCTTTCCTGGCAATGATCTTGTTCCATTAGCTCTTCTGGAAAACTCGTGAACAGAAAGCAGAAGTTATTCTGGAAGGATATGCATCTTCTATGCCATCAAAAACAGTTCAATATCTTTTTTTTTTTTTTTCAGTTTTTATTTTTCAGTTTTCCATTTTTGGCCACACAAGATATTGTAATTTTTTTCAAATGTTAACAATAACTGTGCAAGGTACTTCTCTTTGCATTTGCTCATTATTTCTGCAAAGTTCTTGAACGGATTTTCCAGGCATATTTCTATCAATAATAAATCATGGCTATACTGTTAATGTGTTATCATGGCTAATGGAATTTCTAAAATAACTACAAAATAACATGACCCCATATTCAGTAATAAATTCATTGTAAAATTTATTGTTATTGCTTTGCTACAATATGGTAACTTAATTTTGGTATTTTCCCTGGGCCATAGGAGAAATAAAGATCCATAGATTTCTTTATCTTTAGTGGAGTAGGAAGAAAGTAGAGTGCATGACCAAAAAAATAAAGGATTAAACACAAAAAACAAAAACAAAAACAAAACATGAAAGAGGATCCTGCATCTAGACTGAATATCTCAGTGATTGAAACACAATACCAGATCCTACATATTTATGCATTGGATTCTAGCATAATGACATTTCTTTTTCTTTCTGTATGATATAGACTGAAGTGTTTGACTCATCCTTAAATAATTGGCAACTGTGTTTGCCAGGGTTTAACATAATGAAATCTCTCCCATGCTTTGGACTGTGTTATATTCAGTGACTTACAAATGATTTATATTCAGGATAAGAAATACATGACAGTTTAACTATGTTGAGATTCCCTGCATCAGGAATAGAATACAGAAATCAGTTTAAAACTACAGATGGAAGGTGAGGAAAACTCTACATATTATTTGCCATGCAAGGTTATTATAGATACATATGGAAGATGATGAAAAGAAAAAAACAACAATATAAATATGGGATATAGAACAGAAAATGTTCATTTGATCCACAGAGAATTCAAGAGCAAAAAAATATTAAGGTGATTTCTGATTTCTGTGCAAATTCAGACATATTTTATATTAGTAATAGAAAACACATGTACATGCACACATGCCTAAATGTAATTTCTAATGTAGTTTGAAATTAATATAGCTATATTAATAACATAATCTAATAAATATAAATATGTACTGATGCATTGTGCATCATAAAAATATATTACTATTAATAATAATCATTATTTTCACTCTCAACTCCACATTCATCTCTCTCTCTCTCTTTCTCCTTCTCTCTCTCTCCAATAATTCTATAGATAAAGGAATTAAAAATATTCAAAAAGTTTTAAAAATGTAACAGTAGGATATCTACAAAAGGACTTCAATACAAAGTATACTTGGTTGACATACACAGGAGATGTCATTACAGTTACATTACAGACCAAATCTTCTCTTCTATTTATAAGACAAGACAACAATTATGAAAAAGTGAGAACATTGAATTTGGCTTTTAAGACTCTGTATTAAAATCTCTGGTTTAAAACATAGTGATAGTGTGAGCCTGGAGAAGTAACTTCATCATTCAAAGTAAAAGTATAATAAAAATGACTACAGTTTTCAGGCATAACTTGTTCAACTACATGAATATAGTAGTATAGCAGAGTACTTATTTATTAACTTCATTAAATTATTTTGTATTAAATTAGATTTTTGATTCTATATTTAGCATGCTTCAAGTTAAATACAACATTCAAATTCTATTATGTGAAACACAATTAATAGAGAGTTATGAAATCAACTTTTATCATCACATCATTGAACAATGAATGGGTTCCAAACCATATGCTAAATATTTCATCTTTTAGTTATATATATGATTGTTATATGAAACTAATCATATATTAAAATACATTCTATAAGGGTAAAACCCAATGAATCTCATTATTCTGTGCTTTAATATGCCATAAAACTTCATCCATTTCACTGCATTCTTCCTTTGCTGTGTCAGTAAAGATCATGTTTTCTTTAATTTTCTTGAATATATTGCTGAAATAATTTCTTGGCAAGTATTGACTTCTCTAAGTATGTCTATAGATTAAGAGGTAGTATATGAATAAAGATATATTTTTATTGAATAATGCCCATTGAAGAAATTATTTATTTCAATACAAGGAATTGAAGAAATAAAAGGTAAAATGTTGAGGCTTAGCTACGTCATCAAACTGATTTTCAAACAGGTCTTTCCATTAAGTAATATTTGTGGAAATTAAATTGTTTATGTTTATGTCTAGGTGATTTTCCTGTAAGAGAAGATAAAGTCTAGAAAGAAAAAATATAGAAAACTTGAAATTAAAAAAATCATCATCATTATGGAAGACTCAAAACTCTTTCCTCAACTCTCACATAGTCTGAAAAACTAAAGTAAGAGATACTCCATGAGAAATTTTACAAACAATAAATTTGAGAAGAAGGAAAACTATGGTAGCAGTTACCACTTATTAAATGGCTACTGAAGGTTGAGGTTTTTGAGTACATTTTCTTGTGTAATAATCTGCAAAACAACCTGCAATCTTAAAATATTAGAGTTCTTGAAAGATGAGAAATCTCATGCCCAGTTAAAAATGCAACATGACAAAAGTTATACAGTTAGTTATTAACAGAGCCTGGACTCAAGCCCAGACTTCTTTGACTCCTCATCCTAAACTATTTTCACTTGTCCATATTGCAATACCATTGTGATATATCAAAATTCTGGAATTATTTCCTAGAAAAAAAAAATATTATCCTCACTTATATTTATTCTTTTAAAGACATCAAACTTAAAAACTCACATGAAATTAAAAACAAAAACACCAGTACTAGTGGTTTCTAGATCAATTAGCTAACTTTTAAAATAAATTTTAATTGGTTTTTATTCCTCCATCAGAAAAAAAATATGTAATTATGCTCAAAGTGGCATATACTCAATGGCTAGTTATAAACTAATTTTCTCCCCATTTAATAAAGAGTCTTATTTCTACTGCCCTCATTTTGACTATAACTTCCATCAAGAAAATTAAAACAAATTTCTCATTGTAGCTCTATTTACTTTTATTTATTTACCTAAATATGTAGGAAGCCCTTCCTATTTTCCCTATTATGTTCCTGGAAGGCATGCAGTTCACACTTTAATACAGTACTAAGTTAATTAGACTCAATCATCACAAATTTAAATATTAAAGCATGTAACACAAATATATTAAAGCACATAGCTTGAGATTCAAAATTACAGCTTCTAACATGTTTTGTGATTAAAATATTAAAACTTTTCCTCTTACCCGTGGAACTTAACTGCTAACTGAAAGTATAATCTCAATAGTATGCATCTGGATTCTTTTATAAGCTTCTTGAGTTGTTCTTGAAGTCCACAGAGGATGCCCCAATGAGAAATCACACTAATGCTATTCTGAGACATAAAAGCACAAGTCGTTTTATCTCTCTGTAGAAAACGTGTTGCAAAATGGTTCCACAAAATGGTTCTGCAAAAATGGACTATATGATAAAAATGAATGCATGGATGAACTCTGACCTCTAAATAAAATTGACCCGCCAGTGGAAAATACATATAGCATAATATTGGGAAAGGAATCTAATGATAGAGGATATCACCCTTCCTCTGATATTAATGAGCTAAATGATATTGGGTTGATAGTATATTCTGTGATATCCAGTTTCCTCTACCCGAGATACAATCTGCTTAATTTTCTAAAAATCAAGTAAGTGTATATATATATATATAATGAAATAAATCATATGAAAGAATATTGTGGCAGAATTTATATGTATTTAAAGGAAATTAGTTTATTTCACATTTAATATTTAAAGTGCTACACTTCTATAATGAGATATAAATTTAAACTCAACAAATTTTCAGGGAGAAATAAGAATTATTCTGTAGAATTATACTGTAATCTCAGGGATAGAATATAGATAATTGCAAGGTATTGTATGATAGCACATTAGCATATTAGAGTTCTGATAGAGTTAAAGTTCATGCTTTTTTCAACAGAATAACATCTATTCATTGCTTGAGGATTTCATATACTAATCTATAGACTACTACCTGGGTATGTATATAAGAAAATCTAGAAAAATTGTTTACAATAAATGTAGGCTTTGGCCTCATACTCAAGGATTGTAAGTTGGTTGCCAAAGAATGATGATATTGGTAGGCAGACCACTGCGAAACAGTTAATTCATTAATTAAATGCAATCCCAAATTGTTCTATAGATTCAATGGAGCCTCAATTAAAATTAAGCAAGCATTTTTGTAGAAATTGACAAGCTAATTCTACAATTGTTGGGATAAAGCAAAGGAACTAATCTAGTTACAACAGTTTAGAAAATGAATGAAGTTGGAAGACACATTTTCTAATTTCAGAACTTATCATAAAGCAAAAATAATCAAGAAAATGTGGTGAAAAGTTATATACCCAGTTCAATGGAACAGAAGAGAGAGTTCAAAAATAGATTCACACATATACAGTCTATTGATTTTCAACAAAGATACTAAGTACAATTCATGGGGAAGTAAAGTCTTTTGAAAACAATGGGTATGGAAAACTTGAAAAGCCTGTTGAGAGAAAAAAGGTACATTGATTCACTACATTCACCGTATATAAACCTTGTCTCAGTATGAAACTTAGACATTCATATAAAAACTAATGGTATAAAACTTCTAGAGAAAATATAGGACAGCATTTACAAGGTTAAAAGCTTAAGGTTCTGAGGCCATGAAAGTTTCCAAATCAAGGCATCATCAGAGATGTTGTCACACTGAAGCTCAGCAGCTGGTGATCCTGGACTCCTACGTGGCAAGGCACATGAAGGAATGTACTTTTCTTCAGGTTCTCATTGTCTCAGCTTCTGGCTGCTCCTTCTCTAGGGTTCCTCTCTGAGTTACTAGGTTCCTTCTCTCCTTTTCTGTAACTTTGTCTCTGTGGGTCTCTGCTTTCAGTCCTCTGTTTCTAAAGGATTCTACCAAAACATCTAAGACCCACCCTGGCTCATACCTCATGGAAGTAATCCAGTCAAAGACCCCAGAGAATCTAATCCAATCAAAGGAGCCCACAGGAAAGGATTAGCTTCAAGGACATGATCTTATCTTGGATCCACAAAAAACTTCAAACTGTCAACTCAACTAAGTCCATGAAAATTTGTTCATCATCATTTGTCATTAGAGAAATTCAGTTTAAATCCATTATGTGAAGTCCCTAATTCGAAACTTCCCTTCCAGGGTTTCTGCTCTATTCAAATGACATTCTTTTATGAAATGTAATGAAGAAATATTTAAATCTTTCCTATGGAAATTGACTCCAAAGCTAAAAGACCTAGTCACACTATTTATATTCATACATTCTGGACATTTTACATGTTTCAGTTTGGATGAAAAAAGATAAAAGGTAAAAGATGGAAAAGAAATCATAAACTGTTATTTATTTATGGTAAATGTTAAGATTGAGTACACAGAAAAGAGTATAGGTTAGTTATTAGATTTATAGTGTTGAATAAATTTGCTGAATAGTAAATAAAGTAGAAAAATAAATTTAAGATGTATATTACAGCAATAAACAATTTGAAAATAAAATTAAAGGAGAGATAATGTAGCAAAAATATTTTGTAAAAAGAAACCCAACATAAGAATAAATCAAACAAAAGAAATCTATGGCCTCTTTAATGATAAATAAATACAAACATTATCTCAAAAGAACTAAATAAATGGAAATGTATTCACAATATGCCCATGAAATGGAAAATTTTGCTTTGTAATAATGCCCAGTGTCCTAAGTTGATCTACAGTTTCAGTAAAACCCAAATCTATATCATTCTTTCTCCCTACATTTCTGACATTTTCCCTTTCTTCCTTCTTTTGGAACTTGGGAAAGTGTAGAATTTATTTAGAAAGGCAAACACAAAAATTAGCAAAGATAATCTTAAAGAAAAAGAACAAAATTTACAGGGATTACAGGACCAGATATCACAACTGATTATGAAATGACAGTAATTAAGAAAATATGCTATTGTCCCAAGGATAGACCAAATGAGCAATGGAACAACATATGGAGTCCAAACAGAGATTTATGCATCATTGGTCACCTCACTTATCATGAAAGCATCACTGTTCTCCAAAAGAGAAAGGGTGATCTTTTCAATACATGGTATTAGGAAATTTTTATATCTCTTTTGGAAAAATAAGAATCTGGACATCTACTTCATACTCTATTCAAAATTAATTCCATATGGATTGAAGATCCAAACATGAAATGCCAACAAAATTTTAGAGGAAATCATAGAAAAAGATCTTTATGATGTGTATGGTTTATAAATATAAAACTAATGATATTATTTTTTTAGAAAGATTTGGATTATTTTAAGAAATTCTGTTCAGTAAAATTAGTATGAGAAGAACAACACTCAAAGGTGAAGGTATATTTATATCAGACATACATCATCATACATATATACCTGAAAAGGACTCACATGCAGAATGTAAAAAGAACTCTTACAAATCAGTAAGTAATCGCCATGAAACCCAATATAAAGATTGGCAAATAACTTGGATGAGAAATTTTCAAAAGAAAATTTCTAAATTACCATTAAACTTATGAAAAAGTTCTCAATTTCATTAAACATCATGATAACACAAATGAAAACTACAATGAGAACCCTGCACATCATTAGGAATGGCTAATATGGCTATTCTTGACAAGGATATTGAGCAGTGATAACAATCATGCACTGTTTATTTCAAGTGTACCTTAGTATAACCACTTTGGGAAACGATTTGGCAATATTTACTAATGCTAAATTCACATATGCTATGACTCAGGAAAGGATATATCCAGTAGAAATATATATATATTTCCACCAAAACATGCATTTGAATTTTCATAGCAGCACTATTCATAAAACACCTAAATGATTGTAATGATTAATAGAATAGTAGATATCTAATTTGCAGAGTATTCATAAAATGGATCTCTATACAGAAATGAAAATAAGCAATCAAGAATACATGTAACAATAATGTATTAAGTGAAAATTATGTAAATAATCATAATGAACATGTAAAAAAGTTTAGTGCTATAAAGAAAACTCCAAAGATGGTGAGAGAAATGTATCATATATTTTTCTCATGTATAAGGAAACTGGGATTTATTGGCATGGTTTGGAAAAGTGCATGGTTTTTATACAGCTCAGTAATTAAGCCAGGTGTGTTTTTTACTGATTTTTTTTTTTTTTTTTTACATTCACTGAAAATTGTCTCTAAATGTATGGTCTTTTGAGAGTTAAATTCAGTATTCCTGACATGAGTCATGTAAGATGATTGGTAGATTGGCCATTACTATCATAAATTTGCCCTAGAACTGTATGTTTGGATTTGCCAGATATCAAGTCACTCAGACTACTGCTGGATTTTCTTCATTTTTCCACAATTTGGTTTATATCAGTTCATATTATGAATATTTTCAAACATAAAGGAAAATAGAAAGAAAAATAAAATTGCAGACAATTTATCAGCTCCATCAATTAAATAACTATTAATATCCATCCTGTGTATGTACATAGTATAATGTAGAGTGACTAAGAGATATATTAATAAAACGGAGCATTTCATAGCACTACAAAATATCATTAAACTTTACTCTCTTCTTATGTCAGCTTTGATCTCATGAGAAAAACTTTCTCCAATATAACCTTAATATCATTTTCACATTCAAAAATTTTTTTTCCTTAGTATCACCTACATTACTGCTCCTAAATGGGACTCCATTTGCCACATGGATGTCCTTTACAGCCAACAAATCTATTTTTCTTCCTTCCTCTCTTCTTTCCTCCCTCCCTCTTTCCCTCCTTTCCTCCTTACCTTCGTTTTCTCTCCCTCCCTCCTTCCCTCTCCCTTTCTCCCTCCATCACTCCCTTCCTCCCTTTCTTGCTCTCTATATCTTTTTTCTTTCTTTCTTTCCAGAATCCAATTAGAAAGATTAAAATGCTGAGATGATCCAAGATAACATTGGAATAGCTCAGGCAGAGTGCAACCTTCATGCAAAACAGGGGAGAAGTTGTAGAAGTAGTCTGAGGGAGTCATTTTGGGGACCCCTGCAGGACAGGAAAGTGCTACACACATCCTCTACAAAGGACTGTGGATGCAGAAATGGGGAGGCCAAAGAGAAAACTATGACTTGATACCCTTGTGGCTGGGAATTCCACCCACTCCCTACCCCAGAGGTGAACAGCTTTGGTAAGGCCTGTGCCAGAGCAGCCAACAGAGAGGGGAAAGGACAGATTCCTACCAGGAATAGGGAGGGTGTAATAGAAGGCTGACTGTGGTTTATCTTTAGCAAACATAACTACCGTAACTCCCTTGCTCAGAAGAGGTAATGGAAATTGAAGGATTCATCTCTGTGGAAGGGTTTGCCAAGGAGTGTCACTTGCTGGCTGGCCGGGAAAGTGAAGGAAGACAGACTGGTGTTTCCCAGTTCTTTTCCAGGCATGGTAGAGCTCTTTGGGCCCTCAGTGACGGCTCTCTGCCACAGTTTTGACTACTTAAAAAAAGCAATATTAAAGTTTTAGAAAAAAGTACCTAAACATCAAAGAAGAACTGTGAAATAAAAACACTTAGAGAGAAAATTTGAACAACAGAGTAAAATCATCAACATAAGCAGATACATAGGTATCAACAAAAGATAACAACCCACACTACAATCAGGAAGATATGGCCCACTCAATGGAACAAACCAAAAATCTAGATGAGACTCAGGAAATAAGACAACTAATAAATGATGTTCAAACAAACCTCCTTAATCAATTTAAGGAGATGATGGAAAATATGACTAAAAAGATAAAGGATATTAATGTGACATTGTGTGAGCATAAAGAACAATTTGAAAGCCTGAAAAACAATGTTATAGAGCTTATGGGACTGAAAAACACAACGGATGAGATTAAAAATACATTAGAGGCATATAACAATAGATTTCAAATGTTAGAAGAATGACTGAGTGAATTCAAAGATAGGGCATTTTTTTAACTGAAAAGATAGGAGAAGAAACAGAGAAAAGAAAGCAAAAAATTGAACAGGGTCTATGGAAACTGGATGATAACATGAAACACACAAACATATGTGTTATAGGTATCCCAGAAGGAGAAGAAAATGGAAAAACGATAGAAAGACTATTTGAGGAAATACTAAAAATGTTCTAACCATTATGATACACATGAATATCAATATTCATTAAGGACAACTTATCTCAAACAGAATAAATCCCAATAGACCTATTCTAAGACATCTACTATTCAGATTTTCAAAAGCCAAAGATAGAGTATTTTGAAATCAGCTAGAGAAAAGCCATGTATTACTTACAAGGGAGCCATTATAAGGCTAAATGCTGATCTCTCTTCAGAAACCATGGAGGTGAGAATGCCGTATTAGGATATATTTAAGGTAATGAAAGAGAAAAACTGCCAAGCAAGAATTCTTTATCTGGCAAAACTATCCTTTCAGAAATGAAGGTGAGTTAGTTTTACAGAGAGACAAAAACTGAGAGTATGTTACCAAGACACAGAATCTACAAGAGATATTAAAGGATGTGTTGTAGCCTGATAAGAAAACACAAGAAAGCAAGCCCTGGGAAAGAGTGTAGAAATGAAGAACATAAGTAAGAAAAATTGAGAAGGGTGACATTACCACTGACCCAGCAGAAATAAAATAGATCATAAGAGAATACTATGAAGAACTGTGTGCCAACAAACTAGACAACATTAATGAAATAGACAAATGTCTGGAAACATGTGAACAAACCACACTGACCCTAGAAGAAAGAGAAGACCTCACCAACCAAAGACCAGTAAAGAAATTGAAATGTCATCAAAAACCTCCCCAAAATGAAAACTCAGATTCAGATGGACCTGATGAATGATTGGGGAATTCTACCAATCATTTAATGATTTAATACCATTCTTGCTAAAACTCTTCAAAAAATTTTAACAGGAAGGAACACTATCAAAATCATTCTGTGAAGCTAATATCAAAGCCAAATAAAAATATGAAAAAAAGAAAAATATAGACCAATTTCTTTAATGAATATTGATGCAAAAATCTTCAACAAAATACTTGCTAACCAATTCAAAAATACATAAATAATTATATATCATGATCAAATGGGCCTTGTACCAGGTATGCAAGGGTGGTTCAACATAAGAAAATCAATCAGTGTAATATACCACATTAGTAAATTGAAGAAGAAACATTACATGATCATTTCAATTGATGAAGAAAAGATCGTTGACAAAATACAGCATCCTGCCATGATGAAAATTGAACATTTTTCTGAAGTGGATCTACAAATGCCAAAAAGACACATGAAACGATGTTCAACATCACTAGCTATTAGGGAAAAGCAGGTCAAAACTACAATGAGAAATCATCTCATTCCCTACAGAATGACCATTATTAAAAGAACAGAAAACTCAAGTGCTGGAGAGAATTTGAAAAAATTGAAATATGTCTTCATTGTTGGTGGGAGTGTAAAATGTAACCTCTGTGGAAGATGTTCATGTGTTTCCTCAAGAAACTAAATATAGAACTTCCATGTGATCCAGCAATCCCACTACTAGGAATATACTGAAAAGAATT